>CAJQZN010032225.1:0-38675 GCA_907164685.1 Colias eurytheme | reverse complement strand
TATCGAAAGGTAATTTTAGAAGCAAATCTATTTCCGCTAAATTCACACATCACTCCCATTAATGTGGTGTGGTGTAGGTGGATAATTCATAATTTTGATTTTATTTATCTTTTTTATCATAACTAGATATTATATTTAAGTTTTTGGAACGAAGTTCCTTATCGTGCCTTGTGAAAGTAGCCCCCTTTCGGAAACAACTCTTACGACGGAAAAAATTCTTACGAAAAGTTGTCACGACACTTTTTGCTAGAGTTGTAAGCCGTGCGCACTGTGCTTGGTTATCTGTCTGTCTCTCTCTAACTTTACTCTTCGTTCCATCCGGATGTCCCTTGACATCGCTCAAGTTATTTTTTTTGAAGTGAAACTTCTTTATCGGGGTTGGACAAAAATTTAGTGTAACATTTTTGCGTTACGCCGTACGCGTGACATTTTTGCGTTACGAGCCCGTACGCGTGAGATTTTTGCGTTACGCCATACTCGTGACATTTTTAAGGTCATAAAGAAGTTTCACTTCTTACGTGTGTACTCTAGTACACGCATACATTTTTTTTTATTACTATTTTATACCTGTTTGTATAATACAGTTGTAAGAACATTTACATGTGTCTGCATTTTATAAAAAAAAAATGTGTTATAAAAAAGTCAACAGTCTTAGATATTCGAACAAAACGATCATATCACAAATTTACAAATAAAACAAGTTAACAGTACAGAGTGGTTTCATTTTCACCACCTTTCAATGCTTTTATACAATTTTTACGTCTCGAAGTAATCTTCGAGACTACCAGAACATTAAAAAAAGTAAATATACCTACTTACTTACACATGTTATTTTACACAATAATGTTTAAACATAATATGCCTATCTACCTAATGAAAGTATTTTATACTGTGGATGTAAAGTAATGAGGATCTTGTGTACGTAGACTCAAAAAATAAAAGTTCATACTAATATACTATGTAGGTACTTCAAAGCAAAATTCGAACAAAAATAAAAGAAAGAGATAAAAAGAGTTACAAAGAAAAAAACAACTTCTCTTCTATTCTCTGTTTTTTGTCGTCATCATCAGCACATATTTGTTCTTTCTGCAAGCACACATAAGTAACTAGCTGCTCCGCGCGGTTTCACCCCCGTGGCTCCACTCCTGTTGGTCGTAGCGTAATGATATATCTATAACCTTCCTCGATAACACCGAAATAATTTTTCTAATAGGATCAGTAGTTCCCGAGATTAGTGCGTTCAAACACACAAACAAACTCTTCAGCTTTATAATATTAGTATAGATTAATTATGAACTTAGAGGTAACCACTGGCTAAGGTTGGATTATCAAATATCGAACTTCAAATTTTTGTCAAGCTGGTTTCCAGATAATATTTTCTTTCACCGATTAGAGCAGTGGTGGATGTGTATAATCTGCAGATAAATTGAAATATCAATTTAATTTTAACAATATAATTATCTGCAAAATGAAAATGTATTGTGAATGATAATATTCCATCGCAATAGAAGGTTAAAGGTCAGGACAGGATTAATTCGCTGAAATATTGATTTTGCGTGTATCGCGTAGGCATTGCTACTTCCTTTGTGTTTGTATTTCATATGGTATTTTCGCAATCTATACTTAATATTATAAATCTGAAGAATTTGTTTGTTTCTTTGAACGCGCGAATATCAGGAACTACTGGTCCGATTTGAAAAATTGTTTCGGTGTTAGATAGCCCATTTATCGAGGAAGGCTATAGGTATCACGCTAAGACCAACAGGAGCGAAGCCACGCGGGTAAATCTGCGGGGCACAGCTAGTATAATATATCGATGAAATAGATATAGGTATACATATAGTATACACAGAAAAGGTTGAGAAGAAAGGCATGGTATGCGTGAGTTTAATGAGGGTAGATTTGCACAAGAGAAACAAAATCACTTACAGAATACAAATGGAAAACCTAATACAAAACGCTTAGGGTGTGGTCTGCAAAAAGGTGCGATGTGATCGTGTGAATGCTGAGATGTCGGTCAATGGTATATGATGTACTGATCCCAGCCGCTGGTAGCAGGCAGGCATAACTACTATAATCAGCTCCTGCAAAACTACAAGCATATCTTTTTAGTACCAGTAGTTACAATTATTTAGGGGTGGTGGTGACTACTTAGTCATATGAACCATCAGCTGCCCCTTTGCTTACGTAAAAGTCTATCATGGATACTGCGTACATTTTCAACTATTTTTAGATACTGAATCGCACAAGGCGAACAGTAGGCGTTCGAAAATTTTCCTTAACCTTTGCCCTTTAAAGGTGATCAACGTATTTGTTAAGGCTCCACCTCTTCAAATGATCATGGGCGGCGGTGGTCTTACCTACCTACGTAGACAACCTACCCAGTTGCCTCCTATGTCATAAAAAACAAGCTTAATAGGTAAAAGTTGCCAGGGGCGCAAATATGGCGTTAGAAACGAATTATTTTACAAAAGACTGCACAATTATTACACGTGCCTAGAGCAGGATAGCTGCTTGTGTTCTATATGTATGTAATATAGCTGTGGAAAACGCCCACTCAGGATATGCATAGATGTAATAAGGAACCTTGTCCTGCCTAACAAATAGGGTTGAATTTGTAGTTGCAGTATATCGTATGCACTCAGAAAATCAATAGGATTTTAGGCGCATGCTTCTCTACGTCAAGGCTACCGGGCTCTGCCGGTGATTTTCCATTAGGTACGGTATTGATTTATTAATTATAGGAACGTTCCCGGGCAAGGGATTAAGTTACCGACAATTGTTGTCTAGGTACACGTTGTACGTGATTTTCAATACAATGGTTCGAGCTTTATTGTGATAGAACTAGCTTTTGTGTCTACATTCTATTCATTTTTAGATTTATCTTGAACAAGAATTAATTTATTTCAAGTTTTGATATTTTGACAAAACCCTTTCCCTCCTCCTTGTATAAGGCTAATAAGTAGGTACTTATACCCACTAATACACTTACGTTACAAGTTTTATCAAAATCGGTTCAGCGGTTTAGGCGTGAAAGCGTAATAGATAGAAAGGGAATCTTAAAGTTCAATGTAGGTATTAATTTTATTTACGAATATTTTGAAAGAAATATAATATCAATACGATGTACCAAACACAGTACCTACCTACTAACATTATTTCCTTATTTAATTCCTGGGGGTATATGTATATACTTAAAAGGAGTTCGTTTCAAACAAGAAATTCTTAGAGGCAAGAAACAAGAAGATTTAATTGTTTTTTATACGACGCATGTATGTTCGTCTGTGTTTGTGTCTGGTATCGTAGCTCTTTTTAAATGGATAGACCGAACACAAGATACACGATTGTGTTGCGTTTTAAATTTTATTGTAATGTTACACTTTGTAAGTGTATAAATACACTAGTTAGGTACATAAAAAAATTTCGCTTGAATCACATCAAATTTTAATAAAAAAAATAATATTATGTTAGGTATGGACTAACTCAGATTGTGGTTCGATGGATTCATCCCCGCTTGAATTATTAAACCTATCGTTAAAATTTTGAAAAACTTACAAAAACTGCCAATTTGTGCGGAGTCGGGGATTCCCGACATGAGCTCAATTACATCATCATCACTACATAGTATAAAACAAAGTCGCTTTCCCTGTCCCTATGTCATTATGTCCCTATGTCCCTTTGTACGCTTAAATCTTTGAAACTACGCAACGGATTTTGATGCGGTTTTTTTTAATAGATAGAGTGATTCAAGAGGAAGGTTTATATGTATAATAACATCCATTAAATAGTGGAGAAGTACTGTTATTTTTGAGGTTTCTAATGTGATGTCGTAAAAAATTACATTTTTTCCGCTTACATTGCAAACGCAGGCTGAACCCTACGAGTTTTATCAAAATAATGTACTAAGTATTATACACATTGAAAAGGTCTACAGAAAAGTCCGCGATGGTATATTATGTCCATCTCTTATGGATAACCCACAATAACTTTTTTTTTGTCATTTACTTTTTACGACAAATAATGGCTAATTTTCGATGCGCCGCGGGCCGCTATGTTTTTATATACAACGTTCACAGTTTTTTGTAGTGTAATTAGATCAGCATTGCACCCGTGCGAAGCCGGGGCGGGTCGCTACTATAATATAATGCGTGATATTTTTACTGAGGCGAATAAAATTTTAAAACTGTTAAGAAGCAACTGATTTTTGATGGCATTCCGCTCAAAAATCAACGCCGAAAACATAAAATTTTTATCATCAATTTTTTTATCAATAGGTACACATTCTTAATTTATTGTGATCTCTGGGATTATTGCTCTTTAACAAAAATAAGTAAATATTTGAACATTTCAAACTGATTGATTTTAAAATAACACACTTCTATGGGAATTGGCTTATTTAACAAATCTGTTCAACATAATATTTGATTAACTATCTAACACATTGTTGTACATACATTTTTATTCAAAACAAAAAGAACAACATGCATCTACAAACCCATTTATATTACGTATACCTACCTACAAAATCTTCATCTTCGCATCCATTGTTCTAGATCGCATATTAACACTATCAAACACTATTATAAACAACCATAACATCGATTTTATTGAAAAATAATAATAGTTTAATAAAACTAAAAAAACACGCTTTTTATAGAAAACCGAACTAAAAAATAGAAAATTTTATCAAATTAGTGTACTGTCATCGGTCCTCAATAAATCTACAAAGTTTGAACGAAATCTGGCCGTTTAAAGTGGGTCAAAATCGCGCCCAAAGAAGTCGGTTACAAACAAACAAACATACAGGTGAAGCTAATATAAAGCGTGTAATAGCACACAATGTTTGCAACCCAAACATTTTTGCAGTACTTATTAAGAAGAGATAATATTCTACTTTAGGTAGTTAAGTATCAAGAAAAAATTACATTTTTTCCTTTTAATATACTTTTTATCTTTCTACAATGTGCACCATATTACGTACACTACAGAACCTGCTTACACCACAAGGCCTTGTCCAAAGATACCACGCAGTATCCAAAAAAACCAATGAATTATTTTCACTAAATAATATGACTTAAATTAAACAACATTTAAATTATAATATATTCCATTTCATACTCCAAGATTGTTATTTTCTAAGGTATCAATGCTATGTTCGTATTGACAAAAATTAAAAAGTCTGTATAAAAATTACTAATATATGTCGACGAAAGGTGTAGAATGTGGGCGTTGCGTTGGGTAATCGAGCAAAGAAACACCTCTAACTCAAACATTTCTTTATTTACCACCGATTCGGAAAGCAGTATCTACAGAGAAGAACCGGCAAGAAACTCCATAGTTGCTCTTTTTTAATCATGTCAGTTTTACAATACAGTCGTTTCTTAATACAATCACTTGGTATTACAATTATGACCACTAATAAAATAAATATCACAAATAAGCTATAGTAAGCTCGTAATAGATGTGCACTCGGCAACGGTCGGCGAACGAATGACCCGAGTCGTGCGCGCGCGCTGCTTTTTATCGGTTCGCCGTTCGTTATTTTTCAAAAGCTTCGACGGTGGCGCCGTCATATACATATTATTAAGTACCTACTATTCAAATTTCAATAAGGAAACAAGGAAGGGTTTGTGGTTGGGGTGTAATAAAAAAACAATGACACCGAATTCATTTATTTTACACCAAGAGTTTAAAATTCACATTAATTACATACATCGGATACATAGAGCCCGAGCCATATAATAGGTAAGTCTTCTAAAATAGTATATTCCCTGTCAAATCCTACTGGACTTGAATCCAGTTATCAAGTTCCAATGTTACGACCACAAATATATGAAGGTAGTTAAAGATTTGTTAAACTAATTGTCTACCCTTATGTTTCTAAGCTCATGAATTTTTTTTGAATGATTATGATGATTAAATAAAATAGTTTTGTAAAGTTTCTTGATATATTTGACTTGTTCCCAAAAGTCGGGTATATATGAATGAAGTGTATACGAATTTTGAACTACCCTCAAGTACACAAAATGTAGGTATGTTTTAAATAAAATCTGCGGTCTCAACACTAGACTTTTCCCTCATTAGCCTCAAATTTAATAATTATGTGGCTCGGATACAATTTCACAGTAAATAACTTCTTATTTTTAGTTTAAATTATGTATGAAACATGAATACAAAATAAGTTTGTACAAAAATGCCTTAAGATTCAACAGTAAGATTTAAAATATAAATGAATCAGTCGGGGATAGCCTATAAAATAAAATATACATACATTATCCAAACAAACTATTTGAGTAAAAGCTCATTTCGTTCTAAACATTTCATGTCTCCTCCTAGAACTAGGCAATTTTGTAGATAATATCAGTAATTAATTTCAACTGTCCAAAATCTTACTCTATCACGCTATAACGCTTAAAGCTCCCATAGTTAATTTATTATCACATTCCAAATGAATAATAAAAAATTTTGTTAGGTAAAGATAAATTGAGAGTAAAATAATTTTCTCTAACGATCCATTTCCAATGAACCGAAATTAATTCAACAAAATATGGGGTGAATAAATAGTTTACAAGAATAGTATCTCAATACGACCACGCAAACCACGCTTTACTCGAGTCCTACGATAGTAAAGAATGTTTCATAATGATCATGACATTTGTGTAAATAGACATTCATAACACTTACTACAGATAGACTATAACTACGTTAAAAGTACATCAATTTCATTTTCAATGAATAATAATGTTCAATAATAATACTTTATACTAATAATAGTAGTAGTAAAATATAAGTCAAAAATTAATCAGTCAAATCAAAGTCACACAACCTCAGATGTTTTCTACTTGTAAAAAAAATTCTACTACATAAGTAAAACGTCTATAGAAGAGATCATAATTCCATAAAGTATAGTTAACATCAATTGTTACACCGTAATCCTAAACATTTAATAATACAATGATGCAATATATATGTGCAGTTCGGTAGCAACCGAATGACCTGCATAGAATAATATTATAATTGATAAATAATTCTTTCAAAATAATTATTTTATTCTTCCTCGTTGATTTCATAGCCCAAATTGTTAGAATTCTTATTCTGAAAATTAAACACTTTAGTGGTCCTATGAATATTAATTCAATTTCGATGGAATGCATGTAAGTGAATTTCCGACATAAGATTAGCCGCAAATGCTAATAGTTGCAATAAATGTAGCAGAAATTGTAAAATCTGTAGCTTTACCTTTGTGCCATGAACTCGAGGCCTAACATTGGTAACGGCACCAGATGGAATGTGGTAATAGATCGGTGCTTCGCCAGGCTGGCAATTCATCTGCCATTCTGGCGGCAGACCATGACTATCTGCAAGTTACAATACTTTTTAAACGGAGAAACGGTTAATAAATATAAGATTCTGAAGCAAAGTTAGGAAGAGTGGCCGTATAGCATTCCTTTGTATGTAACGTCCTATTGTGTTGATGGTAATAGGGTAATGAACATGCAGAATTAGAAGTGAAGGTAATCGTAATCATGCAATGATGAACCGTTTTATTTTTTTCGTATTTGTCATCTCCCGTTGCTGCACGAATCGTTTTATACTTAACCTTCAATGGTATCAAATTCTTTCAAAACAAAGTATTGAACTGCAGATAAATCCTCCAAGTAATAAACAGATTCACCAACCTCTAATTCATCGGATTTACATGCAAATTGAGAAATTTCTTTATAGATTTTACATCTCTTTTTTTATTTGTTTGTTTCTTCGTTGTTAGTTTTTATTCGTTAATATGCATATGTTGATATTATAATGTAGTGTTATGGTGATGATTTTGAGCAAAATCTCTTAAATATTATGCAAATGAAATAGAATAATTTGTAAAACAATATATCAATGCACTATAGCAAAGCAGAAATCGCGCGTTTCTATTAAACTGATTTACCGTCAGAATTTTCTGACCCGCCGTCGCAGAAACTATCATCATCAGAGTCAAGTTCACTGACGATCAGCACTGTCTTCATTTTGTCAACATCTATTTGAGAATCGTGATCACCGTACGGCTCGTATTCGTCGTCTGTAAATAGATGTTGTATTAATATAAGATTAATTGCGCCCTAGACATTTCTACCAAGTTTATTTGTCTTCCTACCGGAGTCTCCGGTTTCGCTTTCCCCTTCTCCATCGTCATCATCCGAATCAATCTCGCTGAGGATCAGAATCTCTTTCACATTCTGCACATCGCGATGTCCATCATCGGATACGATGCTCTGCGAATCATCAGTATGGTATTGTTCATCTTCAGCAATCACCTTGACCGCTTCGTGAATCTCGCGCTCCGCCACACTTTGAGAGGCGGTTTGAGCCTTCACAGCGACTGCAGCCGGATCTTGCACTATTTCTTGAACTTCTTCCTCATTATTCTCAATAACTTCTTCGTCGCCGACCACGAATATCGGAATGGGTTCATTTGGCTTATGTAGCTTGGCGGGAGTGGCACCATCATCATCGCCTGAACTCATCTTCGAATCTGCGACAAAATAAATCATCTCAGTTGTTGTTATTCTTCTCTTTATAATTATGTGCGATGACGTTCTCTAAATTAACTATGTTCAAACATCATTCGCAAATGTATTTCCTACTTCATAGAAGTTAATTGTTTTTGGAATAAAATTATGAAATAATTTAAAAATGGAAATCGCAAATCAAAGTTAAGTCGAGCCAATTTAATAGGCAACATTTGACGTCTATCAATTTTATCTTCGAAGGGAGGTAATCTGCTGAAAAACATCGATTAAAGTGAATTAATCGATACGGACTTGAAACATTTGTCGATCGAACTTGAAACATATGTCAGTTTTAAAATTCATCAGGTGAATCCCTGTCCCAGTAATACACTTTCTTTTGTAAATTTAAGGAGCGAAATAAGACAAGTACATATCTACATAATTAATTAAAAAAAACACAACGCATTTATTAATCTAAGATGATTTTTATTCACAAGTAGGTAATCAATGCATTCTATTCTAGATTCAGATTTCGATTTTTAGTGTAACGTCTCTGGTATTTAAAAAGAAAAAAATGTTGTGTGGTTTTATGAAACCACGGTAAAAGTGAAACTGTTCGAACGGTTCCGAACACTGCTTTGTGTAGCGCATGTCGCGTGACGGTCGGCTGCCGAGTAGGTATACCTACTCGGCAGCCGCGATACACGCGACATGCGCTACACAGACCAAAAAGTTTGAGACGATGTAATAAAAGTTTCACTTTAAAAAAGGTTTACTGACACAAAATTGTAGCGACGTCAGTTCTATAAATCAGGAATTGCTTATTATGTTTAGAATGGTTTATTAGTATCTAAAATCATATTATAAATAATATTATGTAATCGTAATTGAAAAAAATTAGCAAATGTGCAATTCTAATAAAATGAAATATCATTTTAATTTTTAATCTATGTCGTCGTTACTAGGCTACGTTGTTGAATTTTGTTGAACTGTCAAATGTTACCTATTAAAATGGCTCTACCAAGAAGCTTATATCTAATACACTGGAGATTGCACTATGACCATTAACTTGTAACAAGAAAATATGACGTTGAATGACGCCTGTATGTTTTTTATCCCTTTCACACCTAACTTGGCAAGTTGGTATTAGATATAAGCTTCTTGGGCTCTACTATAAAATAAGATTCATTAAACAAAGGGATGTATCGCAGCTGCGCGCGCCGGCTCATCGATTGATTCGTCGCTCTAGGCGTAACACGGTTGCTTAGCAACAACTTGTTCAAAATGGCGGCTTTGCAAATATGCGCAAATCAAAATCGCAATCGCAAGTTTATTGATTGAATTGTTGATTTCCTTTTTTTATAACATACTAGCTTTCCGCCCGCGGCTTCGCCCGCGCAGCCAAAGAATAACCTGCATAGTTCCCGTTCATTTTCCCGGGATAAAAAGTAGGCTATGTCCTTTCTCGGGTTTCAAAATATCTACATACCAAATTTCACGAAAATTGGTTCAGTAGTTTAGGCGTGATTGAGTAATAGACATACAGAGTTACTTTCGCATTTATAATATTACAAATAATAATCTTTAATAATAGTATGGATTATACATGAGAAAACATTAGTTTATTTTTTTCATTTAAGTCAATAAGTATATTGATTTATTCGAGCTTTTTGATGCGCAATCAAGATTGCGCTGTAACATAGCTATTGATTTTAGAACTGCCGAGGTATTTTCTTAATTGAATATTAAGAGGAAAAATATTAATAAGAAAAACACAACCTTTAAACAATCCACCTGTAGGATTCAACACTACGCTTAGCAGGGCGACACCAAAACATGTCATTAAACAAAATGATATTAATGAAAACAAACATTATATTACGTCTTATCACGCCGGCTGTTTTAAACAACGTTAAACCATAAAAACGAAAATAGAAATAAGTCAAAGGGTTGAAATTTTTATTTAAGTTTTCTAAAAAAAAATAATTTTTGAAGGTAACGCTTTCACGGAACAATCGCAAATCGTCATATTAATGTGCTTGCATTGTTTTAAAATAACATACCTGCTATTGTTCTTCAGACAAAGAAGTTAGATGCACAACACTCACGTCTGCTTGGGACAGCCGGGAACGCAGAAATGGACGAAATCAATAGAGCCTTCGCCCGGAATTACCGAGATAGGATGTAGAGACTAGAGATGAATCGTGTAGCCAGTGTTGCTACCATAATGAACGCAAGCAAGGGAAATACGCGGGAAGCAGAACTCTTCAACGACTCATTCGATATTTTTCTCATTTATTATTACCTGCTTGTATCCCTCTTTGCTATAAGTTTCGTAGTTGTATTACCAATCGTCAAAGATCTAGTTAATTCTCCAGGCATTTGATACGAAATTAACCGTGGTTTCACAATTAATAAGCGTATTACACGCATGAAGATTTTTTTGTATGGGTAACCGGTCTGTGTTTCATAAAATTAATCAAAATTTAAATAAATAAAAACAATATTATATTACAGCTGTAATTACAAATAATTTTGAAGATATTTTTTCCGTTTCTTAGATCCGAATACTGTAAAAAAGTTATCATATGTCAATTGTTACAATTTTAATTTTTATCTGTGCCAGCTAAATGATAGAACTTTATTAACTCTAGTTTAAGATAATATAATGTATTCAATTGATGATTAGAGATATATGGAGCTTAATTTTATACTCCTATCTTTAGCGATTAATATTTTACATTATTTTAAACAATTTAAATAAAAAAAAAAACAATTAAAACTCTCATGAATTAGTAGTTTTCATAGCTTTAGCTTATAATATGATGCATATTATACGAGGCAATTTATTCTGCTAATTTAGAGTTCCATAATGAAATATTATAATTATTTATTAAATAATTATGGTCCTTATCAATTTCCCAATTTCAGAAAAGCCATAGACAAAAGAGTCGAAGTTAATTTATCTAGATCAATATTAAATCTGACCTAGAGTTTTCGATCATACGTTATACAATAAAAAAATTAATAGTATATTAATACAAGTAAAATTATCTTTATTCAAGAATTTTCACAAATTTTTTAATGGCTCTTTCATGGTGAAATGGAATTATGTTTTAGGCGGGAATAATTGAAGCTTTTCCCGACGCTATCAAAGATTGGTGGAACAGAGCGCATGAGCTATGGTTGAAAGAAACATTTTTATCTATACGTTTATAGCTACTTACATTATTATAGCTAATTGAATGAATGTAATACAATGTATAGATTAGGTATAATATCTGTAATTCATTGTAATAGGTATAATATGAATTCTATTATATTAAAGTTTTTAATTTATATTGAGTTAAACATTTACTATTTAATAACAATTAATATATAATAACATATGTCTAATATAATAATATGTTGGAAAGACTATAAATGAACATGATTTTATTATATTTTCTATAAAAATCCGTTGATAGTTGCTGCCTTATTTCATTTTAGTTTCCCGCCTACGCGTCCATAGCGAAGGCACTTCACGCTACACGCGGAAGTCCTTATATAAAGTTCCATCTCCTGTTCACTCAGTTGAATGGATTGATTTATGAAAAATGAAATAGACAATTTGCTGAAACGAAAACTGGAAATAAGCAGACAGTTTGTCGGACTTATAACGTTATTATTTAAAAATAGAATACATTTATATGTATTAAAAATAGAATACTTATAAATGTTTTCCATTAGGCTATGTGTACAAGACAATTGCTTAAACACTTGTTTTATGTTAAGCTTTCTTGTGCTGACTTAACACTCATCTTTTTACATTGATTGACATAGACATAGACATTAGACACACATTTATTTACAAAAAATAACACACACAACAACTGACAAATAATAACAAAACACAGAACATTACAAATAAAAAAAAAATAAGATAGTATAAACAACAATAAATAGTTGCTATTATGTGCTATGGATGTAAAATGGTTCTGTCTCAGCATATTATGTCATGAGTCAGTGGACTCATGACGCTGTTGATTCTGCCAGAACCCAGAAGGCAGAAGGTAACATAAGAAGAAGAATCAATAAACAACAAAGTAAACGAATAATATTATGTAATATAGGTACTGGTATAATTTTTGTTATATAAAGAGTCGAATGTAAAAAAGAAGAAAGTAAGTACATACATATATATATATATATATATATATTATATATACGAAATTACATAAATAGGAATAATTAGTAAATAAACATTAGTAAGAACAAAAGGTAACATTAAAAAATGAAAGCTACATGAGAAATAAACAATAAGAAAGGGGGTAGTAATAGATACAAATGCTGCTTAAGAGGGAAGGGAATTCTGAAGTGATAAAAGATATTTTTTGAAGGCACGTCGGAAGCTAAATTTAGACTGCGTACCTATCTATATAGAACAACAACAAGTAAAGCCAGGATACAAATCATTAAAAAAGTATATTAAACATTATCTTTAGAGACTCATTCCCCTCAAGCCTTTCATATCTAGTTAAAATACAAAACAATATATTTTGATAAACATAATAGCGTACATTCAAAATATATTTCCAAGGTGATATTTCGTTGTGTATTATAGGCATTTTCCTTTGACACATGAATGAACAACATGAATAATTTCAGAGCTCTCTAACATCTAAAGTACGCACTAAATGATACTGTTTGCTTGATTGGCCTCGTGTCCTTCGCGATTGTTAACAGGTTGGTTGAATACCTTCTAGAAAGTATTGCTATGTTCAACTATAGATGGCGCCCTTTGAAATGTATTGAACATTTCCAAATGATGTTGTTACATATCAAAAAATTAATTCTAAATTTAGTGGAAAAGGAATAAAATACAATAGTAAAGTAACAAATACCGAACCGAAGCACCTAATAGGTGCTCAGAAAAATTAGAAGACTTATTTCTAATAATATACACCATTCGTTATTGCCAGACTCTTGAGACGCAAATGGAAACATTTTTATTAGTAAAATATTAAAAATGTGTTAGTTTGAAATATTCTCGACACTCAATTATAACGTTAGCAATCGGCTTAAAAATTAAATAGACACAATTATATTATTATTACGCATCTATTTTATTAGAATAAAGAGCTTTGTTATGTCTGCCATGGTAGGTACTTAAACCCCCGTTCAACAATATTTGTATTTTATATTTTAATTTCGAGGCTTACGCCCAATTAAATAGCTAATTGCAAACAATTCATAGAAAATCTATTTTGAAGTAGGTATCAATAATTTTATGCTGATAGAAAAGTTCACGATATTATGTTAGCGGCCACGAGGCAAGAAGTGAAGGATAGTTTTCATGTTTCTTTATAATGATGTTCAATAACAAGCCTTTACCTCTTAGGGAAAATATTTTGATTTTTAATAAAAATGAAGTGCACATTATAAGTTCAGGTTACACGTGTACAAAGAGTACGGTTTTACTTAAGCTTGACTAGATGGCGGCCAGGCTTCGTTACCGAGATAATTCATTTACTAGCCGATAAACCTAGCCTTGGCCTTAATAATTTTAGTTGAAAATATATGAGTTTATAATTAGTATAGTTAATTAGTTATTATATATTTTTTTAGTTTTATAATTGGTATGTCTGAAAAATCAATCAAATAAAAGTCAATCTATAAAAAATAACACCATTTGGATGTTTATTCAACATAGCTCTAACTAAACTGATTATTATAGTTTCCATGTTCTAGTTATATCTGGTATTATAATATTACTAGCGGTCCGCCCCGGCTTCGCCCGTGGTATCTACATGTTTAAACTATCCTATTTCTCAAGTTGGATCGAACTGCACATGGTGTGTGAATTTTATTATAATCGGTTAAGTGGTTTAGGAGTCCATTGAGGACAAACATTGTGACACGAGATTTATATATATTAAGATATTTGTATTAAATACTTCATTTATGTATTGAAAAGCTTTCTGCTAAGACTAGAACGCTACGCCCTGTTAGACTCAGCTTTAAATCGTAGAAGATTATGAATCGTGTATTGTATATGTATAATATTTTAACTATGTTTCATTTTAATCTTTCAACGTATTGATATATTGATATATAAATGGAATGAAACGTGAAGAAAAAATTACGACACTAGATACTAGATGTTATAATTAAAAAAAGGTACACAAAATCTTAATCGAATAGTGCACGAAGCTTTACAAGTTGTAATAACTGCTGAATGTCTTCTGATATTTTATCCCACTTTTTCGAAAAGACGTAGGTTCAAAAATCGTAGCATTATTTCATTTTTATAGGTATTTATTCCTCTACTTGAGTACCTAATAAGGGCGCTTGTGCACTACAAGGAATTTTACTGTCCGGCATTCCGATTTTTTACGGTCCGGTTTGGCATGAAAAATCCGATGAATTGGCTTGTGCACCTGTCCGTCTTTACTCGGATCAGTGCGGTACAGTTCAAGGAAGTTTGGCGGTAGAATGCTATCATATTTTTTTTGCATTTTACAAGAAACGAGTAAAAAATAAATGTTGTGTGGTTTTATGAAACCACGGTAAAAGTGAAACTGTTCGAACGGTTCCGAACACTGCTTTGTGTAGCGCATGTCGCGTGACGGTCGGCTGCCGAGTAGGTATACCTACCTACTCGGCAGCCGCGATACACGCGACATGCGCTACACAGACCAAAAAGTTTGAGACGATGTAATAAAAGTTTCACTTCAAAAATATAGAAGATGAAATATTATATTACTTCGTAAGATATATTATTCTATAAAAAGTAAAGTTCCGTAAGAGATTTAAAATGCGTGTTTCACTTATTTATTTTAATCGGTGACGAGGAGCTAAAGCTATGCCCACTTGAACTTTAACTTACCAACACTTACTTAGATAATAATTATAGGTCAATGTATATAAAAATAACAATACCGACTTTTCAAATCACATTGCCAGCTAAAAGGAAGTAAAAGAAGAGCTTGCTTTCAATTGGCATATATGCTGTAAAAAGAGTAAAATCCAAGCATGTGGGCATTCGAAAACAATTATATGTACAGCGACTCGTAGACACAAAAAACCATCCGGAATAGGGAAAAGTGAAATGTCGGACAGTAAAATTACGTATAGTGGACAAGCTAGCATTTAGATTAATAGCGTGCCGTACCGGACCGTAAAAAATCGGAATGCCGGACCGTAAAATTCCTTGTAGTGGACAAACGCCCTTAAATGTACAATAGGAATTAAGATAACTTGAGTTTAGTTATAGGTCGCGGGCCATGTCAAAATATATTGTAAAGTACATAAATATATTATATCAAAATACACGATGAAGTCATATTTAGAATTAATAAGAGTTATTCATAAATTTTACATCAAAAAAACTTAGTCAAAATCAGGCGTCTTCGATAAACCACTTATAATGTAGGTAAGTACCTACTTTTATATCTATAGGGAACATTACAATTACGAACTAGAACATTCGGTACATATCACGTGCCAAATTAGAAGCTATCGAAATTGGAGTCGCAGTTATGTAATAATATGTCTGATTGAACTTTACAAATATCCCATGTGAACACGTGTGTTACAGTCATACAAGTTTACAGCCACTTTGTAAAGGACTAGATGGCGCTGTATGCCCCTAACTTCACCATATATGTATTGTCTGTATTTAATCAACGAATTCCTATTTAATATTGACCAACTACTGCATTTGGATTCAGAGAATATTGTTCCGAAAAGCTCATATGCTTGAAGTGCAACACACGTGTAGCATTAGTAAATAAAACCCATAGCTCATAAATTGTAATCTAAAAATATTATATTACAAAAATGAGAGATTAAACAAAATATTATAATATTAAATCTATGCCCTGCGAGGCAGTTGTATTATGCATACATCTGTTTCACTGATCGATTTTCTTTAGGGACAAGTAGCTCATTAGCCTTTTATTTCCCGCCAGACCGGGACATTGTTTTTTCTTCGTCTCCACCCGGAATCGAACCCAGAACCCCTCGGTTCTATGTTCTAGCGTTAACCACTATATTAAGGAGGTTGTCAGTTTTATACGTGGGCAGATATTTCATAGATAAATATTAGATTCATTATCTTCTACGCCGTAGCCAACGGGCTACGAGCATATGTATGTAAACGTGTACAAAAGTATGATAATATACAATAATTAACCAGTGAATTGGCTTGAACTAATCCTCAATTAATAAAATAATTTGTACATTTTGATATATAAGATATCCTTGTTCTGTATTATTATAATCTCTTGTATGACTTGTGCGAGTAATTGGCTTATCGTCTACGAAGAACGTATTAGCTTATGGTTACATTTGAAGCTAGATATGTTCCACACTACGATAATTCCCAAATTGAAATAAATTATTACTGTATATTAAAATTTTTAGGTTTATAGTGTTCAAAAGTATATAAATATTTGATATTTTTTAAATAAAGTAATGAACCCAATTATCGGCTTTGGACTCGCGTCTTTAATCTCAAGATTTATTTTTAACCCGACATTTCCTACACTTTACAGCCTCGAGCATGGTCACAAGGACACAAAATCTCCAACAAAACATCTTTATTTTCTATCTACAAATATCTGTTTTCAAAATAACAAAAAAATCTTTAACGAGATTAAAAATGCCATTGCTAATTAATTGTGTTTTTTTCCGTTAAAATATTTTTTTAACAGTCCTTGATGTTACTTTACGATTTTTCAGATTAACTCCCATTTCCTAAGATAAAATACGTATTTTATACGATACAAAAATATACGTATTTTTATACGATGTTCAATTGTCGAAAAAATCAGTTTTGGTAAAATAATTGGTTAATGTGTATGAATCAGAGGATTCCCATGGTGACATTTCGTATTTTATACCTCTATAAGGTCCCGTGATTATATTATATTACATTTTTCCGATTATATTATAACATATGATTCCGTAAAAATAACTCATGTATATCGTTTCTTTACAATGCTTTCAACAGTAGATGAACTATGTGTGGGCATGTACATTCTTCAAAATTCTTTCAAGTTCACCTAGTGCCGTGAATGTATCATGCATGTAGGATTCAGGACACAATGTCATTTTTAGATGTATGTGATATTATGTCCCACTCAACACTATTTTTTACCCTCCGTTTATCTGCTTACTATTCTAGTAAATGCAATCAAATCAAATAGGTTATTATTACATTACATTTACAATTACATAAATTAGCTTTTTATTGAGTAGAAAAGAATCAGTAGTAAATAAATCTGGTACAAAACAAATTCAGTCTATGTAATAACTAATAAAAAACCTTATAACCGGTAATATTTTTATGGTCGGTACGGTATTTCTGAAGAAACCCTTCAAACAAATAAAGTTAGAAACTTTACCTCTCTATACCAGTACTAGTATACAATTTTCAACATTTATTCTTCCATTCCGAGTATTGAGTTTGTTTCGTTACCGTGTAATTGATCATGGTGTCTATTATCGATGTTTGGCACAGAGTATGCAAACAAAGGTTGTCAAATTATTTTGCAACTGTCATGCACCACGACACAGTCGACAGTAGCCGACACTTGTACTTCCGCATTCGATCGAGCCGCTCCTCTGCTGTGCGCGCGCGGCGGCTATTGAAACACGTGTATCGCATCGGATGATTGGGCGCAAATTCATCGAGTGCTGCAGCATCTCCAAGGTACGTGGTGCATTGTTTTTGCTGCTCACTATTTCCGAACATCGATTTTGTGTTAACGTAATTTTCCCTAATGTAGTAGAAGCCACCCGCTATTTCGGCTTGGTGCGATTCTACATTATTTCTGGTGCCGAAACCCGGGACTTTGCGTATCAATTATCATATTCAAAAGCTTATGGTATTACTGGTCACACGTAATTCATAATCTAAAATCAAATTCAATTCCGTTCGTATTAGGTTCTTTGTTTAACAAAGTAGGAAGTTGTTATAAGATCTATTTAAGCAAACACTTATTTTTTCGGTGCTTAAATTCAATCGGCTTAAAACAATTTCATATTCTAAAACTTAATACATATTCAGAAGTACAAGTCAAAAGTGTTTAATTATTGTAGGAACTAGTTAAGCAATCACATATCTCATCGGTGCTTAATTTTACACAGGCCTATAGTAATTTCACATTCCAAAACATAATTCATTCACGTTACAGTTTATCCTAACTACATAACTAATATTAAAACGTAATATTAGGTTAAATCGTAATATAAAATAATTTCATTTTATATTAATTATACTCGGGGGTAAATCAAAAAACATTCTAGCGGCTCGCGCAGCGCATCATCACTTTAACTTGTTATTGTAAGTTATAATCTGTATTCATTCACATTACCGTTTCATGCGATTTTCATCCTTAACTTCATATGCGTAAAGGTGAAATAATAATTTCATTGTTTCATTTTATTTCATTGTTTGAAAAATTACATCGAAGATTAACTTTGTTATTTAATTGTTTGTGTTTAAACGTTTTTACATTTTGTTTATTCGATATATAAATTTAAAATTAATAAGATGTCTTTATTAACTAAGCATTCAACTCGGAAGTTAGGTTCTTTGAAAAAATTAAAATCTAAATCGGTGGATGAATATTATACGACTAAGGACTTATCGACATTGCGTAGAAAACGTACTATAGCGCTTAAAAGATTATCGAAGGCGTTAGAAATAGGTAATGCAGCTTTGAGTGATCGTTCACAATACGACCTATTTTTATCGTATCATCAGGAAATTAAACAAATCGTTTCAAATTTCGAAAATGCTCATTTTAATATACTCGATCTGTCAGACGACGCGGATAATGAAACTGAAATTGAGGAACAATTCGATGAATTATATTTTCAGATACAGTCTATTTATATTAGTTTAACTAAACATGATACAAATAATTCGATTAACTCGAACATCAATTCATCGAATATCCGTTTACCTAAAATTACATTGCCACATTTTTCGGGCAATATCAAGCAGTGGCCTGTGTTTTATGATACGTTTAATTCTTTAATTCATAACTCAACGTCAATTTCGGACACGGAAAAGTTTCATTATTTAATTTCTTCTCTTAGCGGGGATGCGTTATCGGTGGTTAAGGCGTTCCCTATGACTCATGAATATTATCGCGACGCGTATGAAGCTCTTATTAATCGCTATAAATGTAAACGAACATTAGCTTTTACTTGTTGGCAAGATATTTTAAACACTAACTTCATGCATAACAACGCAACTGAGTTTCAAAAGTCACTCGACTTATTCGATGAAAATTTAAATATTTTAAAATCTATTGAGTTACCGATAGATCGTTGGGATTTTGTTTTAGTTTACCATATTTTATCAAAATTAGACAAGAACTTACGCCGCGATTTTGAGGAGAAATATTCTAACGTGGAGTTGCCGTCTTATGATCAATTAAGGGGTTTTTTGCGTTCCAAATGCGAAGCCTTATTACGAGATACACATTTTTCTGGTATGAACAAATCTTTAAAGCCTTCGACTACTCAAAATCAATCAATGAAACGTTTCAATTCAAATGCACTTGTTGCTATGAACAATAGAGGTAATTCGAACGATAAGTCTAAAGTTTATTCAAGCAACTGCGCGTATTGCCATAAGTCGCATTCTATTTTTTCTTGTCAAGATTTTATTAGTAAATCGATTGACGATCGTATGGCTATTGCCACTCAAAACAATTGGTGCTTTAATTGCCTGAAGCCATCACATCAATTAAAAAATTGCAAATCTATTTTTTCGTGTCGTATGTGTAAGCGTAAACATCACACCTTACTCCATCGCGATCATAACACTAAGATCGAATCAAATCAAATCGGGTCGTCGCTGGTGTCAAGGTCACATACGAATCATACAGTGCTGTTAGCCACAGCTATCGTTCAGGTTAAGGATGCTTCAGGTAATATGCAATCGTTTCGTGCCCTGTTTGATACGGGCAGTCAGAGCAATTTCATAACAGAATCAGCAGTAAAACTTTTAAATTTAACGCCGGCTTCAACAACCGCGGCAATTAGTGGCATAGGGGAAGCGGATGCACCTATTATTGGTGACGTCACTTGTTCTATCGGCACTAACGGTCAAATTCTATTTAACTTGGATATGCACGTCATAGCTAAAATATGTGGCGATCAACCTATCGCTCAACTTAATTCATCAAGTTGGTCCCATATTAAATCGTTGCCGTTAGCGGACCCTGGTTTCGATATACCTGGTCCCATTGACATTTTGCTTGCTGCTGATGTATTCGCTGACTCTGTTCTTAATCAACATATCAAGGGAGGTGTCAACCAACCTACCGCGTTTAATTCAATCTTTGGTTGGCTACTTCTAGGTAAAACTAATATTTCATGTAGTAGTCTGTTGCAGACGTTGCCTGTAATCGATAATGATTTGAATTCATTGGTTCATCGTTTTTGGGAATTAGATTCAGTACCGCAAACTTCAATGCTAACTCCAGATGAGTTATTATGCGAACGTAAATTCGTTGAAGAACACACACGTGATGAATCTGGGCGTTATATTGTTCGTATTCCATTTAAGAATAATTCAGAACCTACATTTGAGGGCTCTCGCGAAGTTGCTTTGCGTAGGTTCTATGCTATCGAACGTAGGTTGTCACGTGACGCTTTGTTAAAATCGCAATATGTCGACTTTATGTCTGATTACATCGAAAGTGGTCACATGACAGTGGTTCCTGTAGCACAAGTTGGCACAGGAAAATACTACATACCTCATCATTGCGTTCTACGCCCTGACTCTGCGACCACACGCCTCCGCGTTGTATTCGACGCTTCTGCGAAGGATATGCATTCTAAGTCACTGAATGACACACAACTTATCGGCCCAAAGCTACAACCGAATATTTTAAATTTACTTTTACGCTTTAGGGAACACAACGTTGTCTTCATGGCTGATGCTCGTCAAATGTTTAGACAGATTGTAGTAGCGCAAGAACATCGTGATTACCAACGCATTTTCTGGAGGAGTTCTCCTGATGAGCCCCTCTTAGAATATCGTTTAAATACAGTCACATATGGATTAGCTTCGTCTCCGTTTCTCGCTTGCCGTACTCTTCGACAGCTTGCTGAAGATGAGGGAGATTCTTATCCACTCGCAAAACGAGTGCTACTGTCTGATGTTTATTGTGATGACGTCACAACCGGATTTTCATCGTTAGAGGTCGCTCAGGAAGCAAAGTCGCAGATTATTAAACTTTTTAAGTGTGGACAGTTTGAACTTAGGAAGTGGGCTAGTAATAAACCGCAGTTATTGTCTGATCTACCCAGTGATAGTTGTTTGACTGGATCCGTATCGTTAGACAATTCTGATAATCAAATTCTTAAGGTATTAGGTCTTAAATGGAATCCATCCACAGATACGTTCGTTTTCGAAATTGAATCTACTTATCGGCCATGTACTAAGCGGTCAATTCTTAGTGAACTCGCTAGGGTTTTCGATCCGTTAGGTTTTTTATCTCCCATCACAATTCAATCAAAATGTTTAATTCAGAAGTTGTGGATTCTCGGCGTTGGATGGGACCAAACGCCGCCTAACGAGATCATCAATACATGGAACAAGCATCGCACTCAACTTAATCTTTTGAGTGAACTTCTGATTCCTCGGCAACTTACCTGCACGGATGCTGTATCGTATGAGCTACATGGGTTTTGTGACAGTTCTACCCTTGCATACGGAGCTGTCATCTATTTACGTGTTACAGATGCTGTTGGTAATATTCATGTTTCCTTCGTTTGCTCTAAGGCTCGAGTTGCACCTCTTAAACATACATCGTTACCACGACTCGAGCTCTGTGCTGCAGTTCTTCTATCAGATCTTTACAAATTTGTAAAAGATACGTATCTTTCTCGTATTCATATTGATTCTGTATATTTGTGGTCTGACTCAACTATCGTTTTGTCTTGGCTGCGTTCTCATTCTTCGCGTTGGACAACATTTGTCGCGAATCGTGTCAGTCACATACAGGATATCACCCCTACAGACTGGTGGCATCATGTATCCTCAGGTGATAATCCTGCTGATTTGTGTTCGCGAGGTTTATTTCCGAGTGAGCTTGTGCACAATGCCTTATGGTGGGCGGGACCGTGCTGGTTAACCCAAGGTAGTGATACTTGGCCTACGGATACAGCTGTTGTCACATCAAATGAGGAGAAGGTCGTTATGGAGAAGGAGCAACGTAAGGTAGCTATTTCCGCTGAAGAGAGAGCTCCAATCGAACCAACAATAATTGACTCTTTACTTAATCGTTATTCATCATTTCAAACAATCGTTAACATTTTGGCATTTGTATATCGTTTTATCAATAACTCTAAAAACCCAGCTCAAGCTAATCGTAATAATTTCATTAATAACGTTGAAAGACATAACGCATTATTAAAAATCGTTAAACATGTACAGAGTCAAGTCTTTTCGAACGAAATTGCTAATCTTAAATCAAACAAACTTTTATCGAAACCTTTTCGAAAACTCAATCCATTTATCGATCGATTAGGTATTCTCAGGGTGGGCGGTAGAATTTCACGCGCAGGTTTAGAATACGAACAAAGGCATCCAGCCTTTCTACCGTCTGATCATCCATTAACGTTTTAAATTACCGACAACATTCATCGTAACTACTTGCATCCAGGCCATTTCCTTACCTTAGAGCCTTTGACAGCTGTCCCTGATGAAGATCTATCAAATGTTAATATAAGTCGGCTTCATCGGTGGCAGTTGTTACAATCATTTCACCAGAGTTTTTGGTCCAAATGGAAACACGAGTATCTTAATTCACTAACACAACGCGCCAAATGGACTAAGGATTCTAAACCGCTTCAGATAGGCTCAATGGTGATAATTAAGGATGAAAATCGTGCGCCACTACAATGGTCTCTTGCCAGAGTAGTGGATCTTTTACCCGGTTCTGATGGTGTAGCTCGGATTGCAGTAGTTAAAACAGCGAAAAATCATATAATTCAAAGACCGTTGGTTAAGTTATGCCCTCTACCAATCGAGGACTAGCTTAAATCGTTTATCTTTCCTTTAGTATCGTAAGGTATCTAGGCATTAAGTTATCGTTAGCAATAAGATATCGTGTCTGTGTAACATCTATCGTGTTATACAGAATCAATTAGTTAGGTAACTAGTTTTTATCGTAATCAATAAGTATCATCAATAATTATGCGGATCATTCTTATCGTTCTCGTTCCCATTATGTTCTATTTATCGTCTGACCAGAAAATACCATAGGCATTTTGGTGGGCGGGATGTTTCGTTACCGTGTAATTGATCATGGTGTCTATTATCGATGTTTGGCACAGAGTATGCAAACAAAGGTTGTCAAATTATTTTGCAACTGTCATGCACCACGACACAGTCGACAGTAGCCGACACTTGTACTTCCGCATTCGATCGAGCCGCTCCTCTGCTGTGCGCGCGCGGCGGCTATTGAAACACGTGTATCGCATCGGATGATTGGGCGCAAATTCATCGAGTGCTGCAGCATCTCCAAGGTACGTGGTGCATTGTTTTTGCTGCTCACTATTTCCGAACATCGATTTTGTGTTAACGTAATTTTCCCTAATGTAGTAGAAGCCACCCGCTATTTCGGCTTGGTGCGATTCTACAGAGTTATATTATTTAAAACCACAGGTATGCACTGAGGTCTATAGACCTACGCATAGGACTTATCCAGAGTTCTAGTCATTTCGGATTAACGGTAGTTACTATCAAAATATGAAATGGATTCGGATTGCGCTCTTATTCAGTCGCGTGACTTGCGAGTTGCAGTAAAAAAAATAGTAATAATTAACAGTAGTAGTTTTTCTATTTTATTGAAAGTAGATACAGGTGATGACTGAGTTTTACTATTTATTATTAATTTATTACTTAATCTGTTACCGCTTTTACGTTCAGTGTCTTACCAATTAAAGGTACAGTATCGTTGATGAATGCAAGGAAATATAGTATTGAATAATTTATTTGACTTCTCCTTAGCATCGGACAATAGTGATGCATTTCTATTTAAACTTTCAAAGGGGTTCTAGAAAACTCTACGCGCAGTTACAATATAAAGCCTTTGTGAGTTTATTGGAAACTTAATCCTTGCAATAGACAATAAGCTACTCCACACATCGCTTATCAAACCTGTATCATAGCACAGAATGGGGTGCGGTGACAGCTACATTATGTTTTTACAATAGATCAAAAGGTTGCATTTTACACAACACTGTTAATGTGCCCTGATTAGACGTTCTGAACAATAGTCATTATGTTGTCCGCTGGATAATGTAAAAATAGAAAAATAAAATACAAAAGAGCGGTGTAAATTTTTATCAATAGGATAAGTAAGTCGCATCGGTATATAGTTACCAAAAGTTGCCTGAAACCAACTGATGGTAGTTGTTAATTGAACGAAAAACTTAATCAAAAAACTCTATTATATTTTATAAATAGAGTTTAAACGTGGGAAACGTTTTAAAATGAAATTCAATAACTATTTCATGAGAGCGTTTTCAATCACGTCATATTTACCGGCGATTAATTTACTACCACTGGATATAAAATATGATTATATGGAGTTACATAAGCGATGGCACGTGTATTGCAAACTGAAATTACACGTTTGATTTTGATCCTAAACCCATTTGAATCTCATAAACCAATATTATGACGACTCTCGGCAATACCACTAACGTTATTCGATTACCGGATATGCAACAGTGGCTTTAATTCGTCTGGCTTTTGCCGATATCTCTCTTCATTTTATGGCAATTATTATACCGTTAGGTTTTCAGTATTTATGACATTTACCCGTAGTTTGTGTTATAATAGTTCAAAGAAACTGTCTAGAGTCTGTAGGTGGTGGACGGCACGCTTATACATAAGCCTGTTTAACCGAAGCTCTCTCAAATGATAATGAGAACGTTTGAAGGTTCTGTTCTAGGTAAAGATTAGTTAATGAATAATAATCATTAAATACCGTGATATTAAAATAAAGACATCAAAATATGCAATGCTTAAACTCTGAATATTGATAAGCCCGTCCATATTAAAAGATAGAAGTCCATATTGAAAGCATTTTTGTTCTTATAAGGTTACGTAGTTATTTTGATACTTGACACTTTATTGTATTTCCTTCCATACGGAATATATACATATTACACAAACATGTATTTTTAAAGAACATCTTTATAATATATGAAAAAAAAATTAACGCAAGAAGTAGTCATAACAAAACCAGACATTACACAATTTAATCTACATTTTCAACTTCCTTCAGTTCTGTTCCTATTTCTTATCAACCTTAAACTTAATAATGTAAATGTGTCTTACGGAAAGAGATTAAATCTCAAGAAACTAATATATAGTAGAGTGAAATGTACTTGCGATTTCTATTCTTAACTCACACGAATTCCATAAAATACTTAAGATTTTATTGTCATCAATCTGTAAAATTTTTGAGCTTTTGTTATATTTTGTCACCCCGTTGTATAATAATTATTGTCATAATTATTCAATCGTTTTACTAATTTTAATCATTATTATCACATAGGCAATCAGTTAAAGTATCTTATATATAAAATTCTCGTGTCACAATGTTAGTCTGCATACTCCTCCGAAACGGGTGGACCGATTCTCATGAAATTTTCTGTGCATATCGGGTAAGTCTGAGAATCGGCCAACATCTATTTTTCATATGTACCACGGGCGAAGCCGGGGCGGACCGCTAGTATTATATAGATTCCTTACATCTTTCTTTAACTTATAGCGAACTAGAATAATCATACCTGAAAAAATGACGACGAGTAGGCGCAAATCTTTCTTGTTGCAATCACTTATTTGGCTTTATCTTATAAATAAATAAATAAATATCTTATGGCTAATAAAAACCATTTGATAAAGTTTTAAACTATTTTTTAAACGAATCATAATAAAACACGATAGTTTCTATTCAAGTGATAGTCAGCTACTGAAAAACAGTGCATTATTAATTTCTCGACAGAGTTTGAAAGTGTGCGCTGTTTTTGGGTAACTAAAATATTATGTTTTGTGAAAGCTAAAGTTCAAAGGTGATAAATTCGTTATTTATAAGAAAATACTTATTTCACATAGGTACTAAAATAAAAAAAAACATCGAAGACAGAACTAGGGTTTAAAGGCATATAATATTACATAATATTACATTTCCGATTCAGCATGTTTATTATAGAAAAGGAGATTAATAAATGAACACAAAAAGAGCACTCACATATTATAATCCCTTACTGCGTAGTTAATATTACATTCAATATTTCTGACTCTATATTTTCTGTATAAGATTATCCTGTAAATTTTAAAGGAAATCGGTTGCGTTCAGTGTAATTATATTAGGAACAACCGCTGCTGTAGGTAACCAAGTAAATTCTCAAGACTCTTGTATGCATCTTAGGGACAATTATTTAAGAATTTAATATAGGGACGTCGGAAAAGGGATATGATACTTTTCATCATAAAAATAGAAGTTGGTTGAAATAGCCACCGCGTAATTGAATCAAGTTGACACGAGCGAAGCCGCGGGCAGAGCTATTTTTATTTAAATCAATTGACGTATGTACCTAAAATGACACGAGTTGGTTATTTATTTTAGTCTGTAGCTTAAACATTTAAAAAAATAATAAAAATATAATAAGTAAATTAAATTTTGGAAACCACGTAAATATGGAATTAACTACCTACCTACCTATTTATAGACTACAGGCCCATGTTGAAAAATTAATGGGTCATTTGAACCACCAGGTGACCTATCTTTCTAGATAGTTCAACTGGTTGTTACCCGATATAAGAGCATAAAATAATAAGATTCAGCACTATGCTGTCACTTGTAAGCTGTCCACCTGAGTGCAGATGAGAATTCGAAAGTACATGTAGAGATTTTTTCCCTTTGTCTCCATGATTTTTGTACGGCGTTACGGAATAATGGATTAAAAGCAGTATTGAAATAGGACACAGATGCCGTACAAAATGAAATGACCAAATTTACCCCGGCAATTGTCGGAAAATAAAAATAAATTCCTACTTTGTGGACCACCATTTTTGTACTAGTAAGTATATTATATTAAATAATAATATACAACCTGTGCATTAATTAAGAAAATAACAGCAACAGCAATAACAGTAGTAGTAGTAGTAGTAGTAGTAGTAGTAGTAGGAGTAGTAGTAGTAGTAGTAGGAGTAGTAGTAGTAGTAGTAGTAGTCATAAGTTATTTTTTAATTATGTATTTCAGTGACGACGCGGTTGGCGCAGTGGTAAAGTAACTGCCTACTGAGCCGACGGTCCCGGGTTCGATCCCCGGTCAGGGCAAATATTTGTGTAATGAACTCAATTATTTGTTCTTGGGTCTGGGTGTTATTATCTATATATGTATTTATAATATTATATTTATCGTCGCCTAGTACCCACAACACAAGCCTTAATTGAGCTTACTGTGGGACTAGGTTGATTTGTGTATTAATGTCCTATAATATTTATTTATTTATCTGTGCATCGTCCTTTGTCCTTTGTAATGTTGCATATTGAGAGAATTTGTTCGGATGAAATCTTTTCATGTAAATGTGTGGGCATCTTGGCTGGACAATATTAAATAGGAGATTGCAAATTGAAATCATCCGGTTTTCAATATTCAAATAATGTAATATTTATTGTTATATAAACATTATCTATATATATATATGTATATATAAATATATTTATTTATTTTATAAAATATTATGTTAATTGTATTATTTAGTATCTTCAGTATTTATTTTCCTGTAGCTTATAAGTGATAAAATGCCTTTGTACGTGTAAGATATAAGCGTTGATCATACCGAGGACATCTAATTTTGTTTTTTTGGTAAAACGTCTCAGTGCCCACGATACAGGCTTGCCTAGTGTGGGTACTATAGGTAATCCTTTTATAATAAACCTAGATTAAGCCAATATGTGTAAAGTGTGCAACGTCAATCAAAGTGTATCTGTGTAAAAACATATGGTTTTTAAATAAATATATTTTTCATTTTTCATTTTTCATTGTCCTCTAGAACTAATCAGTAAACTAGCTGACCTTTAGAAGATAATAAATTAATACCAAAGGTTTGTAGGATATCACAATAGAAAGCCACATTTGAAGGAAATTAGATTATAACGATGCAAGTCTAAATATATCTTCAATGTTGCTTCAAATAATCTCATATCCCTAGTTCAAAATAGCCTGAGATGACGTCGCTTCGTAAGGATTTGATTATGGTTCATGATGAAAATTTTCTACTTTCATCACAATGATCTATTTATTTTGTTAACTGAAATAAACTATAAAGTATCAGTATTGAATTTAAAATTGTGTAAAAACAAACTTTTTTACAATTTTTAAAAATATGCAATATCATAAAACGAAATTCATGTGCATGATTTATTCTTTTGACGTATTCGTTTACAAATATTTATTTCCTTTTCTTTATTAAATAGAAATATTTGTTCTTTGTGCATTCCAATTATTATAAAATTAACAAAGGTTCTGGAAACAACAGACGTCATAAGGTTGGAATTCTGCTCTCTTTTGATTGTACTTTAACTCGAAATTTTTAATTAATGTAGTTTACATGTGCTTTTGAATCGTTAATTTCTCTTTGAACGGTTTCTAGAAATTTCCGTGTGTCGATTGTACTGAGAAGTAACTAGGTATGGGAATTTTGAACTGAATGTAATTAACATACTTTCTTTTTTATATAATTTATATAAACTAGTCTGACTGTGTAGATACAAGGCAGTTTTTATATTCGTATTTTGTAGTAATAACGTAAACTTGAAGGAAGGAATTATTGGTTAAATTTGAAAAATTATTTTTGTGTCAAACTGTTTTTTCAGGAAGTTTAACATCATGTATGACGTGACTGAAGTCACGTAACATAGTTAGTGACTGAAACACTTTGTTAAACTTAACGTCTGATAGTGGTCTTAATTGTTTTTAAATGGAATTTAATTTTATTTGACGTAGCCAGTACAGAGAGGCCGGTACACTGTTTAACTTAAACAGTAACCTGTTGACACAGGCTTGAAACTGCATCTTGGCTATCACAGATTATCTCAATATTAGCTTGCAAGGCCCTAGGCTACGTTATTTGAACGACCTTAAGCGTTACGCTCCGTAGCACTGCTTTGAGCATATTATGTTTCGTAGAATCCCATGTAATTATTCTCAAAAAGATGGGACATAATTTTCCTAGATATTGCGAGATACACGTTTGAAACACATGTGTATTCTACAAAAACGAATGTCTGATCAATTACGTGGAAATATTGTTCTACGCAAATGTGTGGAAAGTATCGATTTGCTCAGCAAATCTTATATATCTTAATTTTATACAGCAAATTTTGCTGTATAAAATTAACGATAAATATTAATTTAGGCTATTATTTAGGCTATTAAGCAATGTTCAATTATGTGCATGTCAAAGTAATAACTGTTACCATTTTTGGTTTTAATTATATTTAGTGTAAAATTAATTTCCGATTCATTTAATTCAATTAATTGAGGTTAAAACCGTATAAAGTGCCACAAACTTATCTGACCCGGTGACAAAAACTGGAACTACGTGCCGCCATTTTGAAATGTCACATTTTCACAGACTTTTCATACGGAATATTTTGTTTTAATAAAAAGAAAGCGACATCAGTGACACTGTCACCGGGTCAGATAAGTTTGTGGCACTATACACGCTTTTGACAGGTTTGTGGCAGGGATTCAAAACATAAATTCTATACAGAGTTTTATCGTTAGGTATATGAAAAATAGTCGCAGTCTGTCCATTAGTTTCATTCTAATATAACACGTTTAGGCTGAACATAGACGATGAAAAAGCGTTCTAAAATAGGAAAATTGTCAAACGAAATGTGTTACCAAGACTGCACAAATTTGATACTGTAGCATATCTAAAATTAATATAAAGAAACGACAACAGTAGTTTATCTAAACTATTCACTACACTATTAGTTCATTTTTTGTAATTATTCCATACAAATTAGAAAAAAAACTGTATCATAAATATATGATAGATAGAATCAACGCGGGACTCATAGATTACTTAAGGTAGATATAAGTTTGCTGGCTTGCATACTTTAGAACTTGGATTTTAAATCTCATGTGAGTCAAAATTGTAATATGAATGAGTTTCTTCTGTATTTAAATAATTCTGTACTTCTCGGGTAGAAACTATTGAAATGGATGAAAAAGGACGCTTGCTTCTTTGTCTCATAAATTAAATTTGAAGCGGTCAAAGAAATATTTAAATAAATCCTTTCCCCACGAGGGACGTCAATATGAACTCATGTCTGGAAGCTAGTAATTTACAAATATAATCTTAGTTATACGACGCAGCATCTATTAAAATTGAAATTAATTACAAGTTACAACTATGTAACGTGCACATAACACACAAAATTGATAACACAGTTCCACACCCACCAATATTAATTGGAAATTAATTTACCGAGGCAGTTGCATTGTGTAAGTAAATCGACGTCACACCCGTCAACCGAAAATTGGATAGCGTTTCGGGTGAAAATTGCAACATGAAAAACATTTTCGGTCTATTTCCATAGAAAATCGATTTCAAATTGAATTATAAATATTACACGTGTCAGTTAAGGTAGCAAGCCTAAAGCGCGTCACACACGGTGAAGATACTATATATAATATTTTATCTTAAGATACTGTAATATTTTATATTACAGTATCTTAAGGCATCCGGTATCAGCGTTCTGACCATCATTTTTCTTTTTGTCATTGCCATCCTGTTACAAATGACCCACAAAATTTCGGGTCATTTGTAACAGGATGGCGGTTCTACAGGGGTCTTAGTACGCAATGTAGTAATTAGTACGCAATATTTTATCTTAAGATACTGTAATATAAAATATTACAGTATCTTAAGATAAAATATTATAGTATCTTCACCGTGTGTGAGGCACTTTAAAGTTTATTGTTTTTTACATGTTCCAGCGATGTTTATCGTATATTTTCTAGAGTGGTACTTATCGACAGAATACATTTCAAGTTTACATCATTAAAGTAATAAAGAAGTGCATTTTCTGCGAATACAATTGTGTTTTTCATAGAAATAATACAGGGTGTTATTCTAATTTGGTATAACTGCTCAATGGATCGTTTATAAAAGAAGAGAATAAATTCTTTATAACCAAAAAAAAATGTGAGAAGAACCTAAGAGGCATAAAGTATCATTTTTCTTTAGCTCCGAAACTATTTGACCGATTTTGACTAAATTGTTTCCAGTTTATTAGACCAATGTACTGGAATGCTTATGTACAGAAAACATATTTAAAACAAACAAAAACGTGTAAAACTCCTGAAGAATACAAACAATGATTTACTTCTTCTACTTATATTTTCTTTATAATTATGTTCAAATTAATAATCAAATAGATAAATTTTATTTTTATAGTCCAGTTAAAAATGGGTACACTTGAAATCTTTTCCAGGAGATTTAAAAGTGCTCTTTTCGAGTTTTCAGCTCGAATCTATCCCGCCCGCGGCGCCGCAGCCGTATGGAAAAAATGACGACATAGGTAAGCGATATTCTCTTTTCAGCGTATTTTGCGAAGAAAACTAATTAATTTAAATATATCGGATAACTCTTTCACACCATTTTGAGGTAGAGTGATCAATAAGTGAATCCTTTTTTATGATAAAGTTTCCTCTTTTCCTCCTAAGTGAATATGGTCTCATATTGACTTATCATGTTTCGGCTGTAAATTCGGCAGTTGAGTGGCAGACTTTTCGTAAAAGTAAGACAGTACTCAAAAGAATAACACATTCCCTTACTTAAATTAACTTATTTCACTTTTTAGTTTCCATTCTAGTAACCATGTACATACATACATACATACGTACATACATACCTTTTGTTATGTTAAGGCTCATATAATATGTATCATAAATATAATAAAAAGCGTGTGTGCCAGGCTGCACACGTGACAGGAGTGAAATTTATTTGGCAAGATTCAAAGATCGTCGCCTTACTCTATGATGTGACGGCATTTCCATGACGCGACCTTAAAAGTTTACTCACAACGCACCTACAGAAGTTTCACTTCAAAAATGCATATTGCTTATCGTAGATGTATGCTACGCAGTGTGCTACGCTAAAGTCAAAATAACGCTACGAAATATCTAGCCGTTGCTAGCGCATATCAATATCCAAATTATAAGAAAAAGAAAAATATAAAAATAACTTCGCTCGCTTCCCTAAATGTAGTGTAAAAATATAGATGACGGGGAAATTCGAAAATAGCACATCAAAATCAAATCACTAATTTTCAAACCACTCGAAAAACTGGTCTATTCTATTCTAATCTGTAACAGTCATCTGAACTTTAATTGTTAGATATTACAATTAAAGTTACTTTTAATTCAAATAACCTTGTAATGCTCTAGAAATTCATTTCATTTTATAGTACAGCTTTGTAGCTACGAACAAGAAATATTGAAAAAAAGACTTGTGGCACTCGGGGACTGCCGCGGTAAAGCTATTGCACAGCATGCCTTCAAGCCACACCTCCGAGCCCATCGGAGTGGGGAGCGTGAGGTTTTTTCGTTACGGAATTTCTCGATTCGGTCCCCGCGCTCAAGGCCCGCGATAGAAGCTATGCAATAGCTTAATAAACATAAGTTTTGCCTTAACCAGTAATAAAAGCGCTAATTAACGATGAAATCTTAGAAATTAATGAATTTAAAGGATTCGAAACGCTATTTATTTATTATATTATTTATCCCACAGTTTCATACATAAAATAAATAAAAAAAAAATGATTTATTTCAGGAGTATTTCCCATACAAGAACATTCAACTTCAAATAAAAAAAAACAATAAATCAAAATAAAATAAAGTAATAAATAAAAATCAGATAAAATTAAAACTCAAATTAAAAAAAATAAATAAACAAATCAAATGGAAAATATAAATATCAAATAAAAATTAAATTGCAAAATTTCTACATACAAAACATTAAAATCGATAAAATAAGATAAATTAAATTAATTGGACCAATATTAAAATAATAAAATTTGATACAATTTGAAATTGAAATTTTAAAATAAAATAATTGTAATTAGCTACTTCAATCAAAAATAATTTTACTAATTTAGAATAAATTAGAAAGATTTAAAATAATTTTACATAGATATATAACTATTTTTTTAAAGTTATGTTTAACTAGCTAACTATTCACACGAAGAAATAGAAATCAAACTCAAGAAATAATATTACTTCTCGAATAAAGTATTTTCATGAAACTCTTTCAATCGATACGCATAATAGGTCTGAAGTCGAATAGGATGTTTTTATATGCTTTTGTATAAGCTCCGCTTTTCACAACTAACTATAAAGTTGCATTTTACACCCGTACTGTGGTAAAGATAATTAAAGTTTTTTCTACATAAGATTCACTAACGTTCCTATAACTAACAAATAATAATATTACTTTAAATTTAAAAAATGCCGAGGCAGGTGCCATTAATGTTTTTCTAATTTGGTAGAGGCATTAGTTACCTCTTTTGTAGAAAAGTTTTATTTTTGCTTTTTAGTTGTCAGTCAAACACATCCCACAAGAAAAGCCACCTACAGACTACTTACGAAAATAATGTTATCGAAAATAATTTAGTTTATTGGACCCAATAATTATTCTATTATATATAAAATTAAAACAAATGTAACATTGTATGTGTATGTACACGTTAGGCTCCGAGATTGATTTAAAAGAATATATATAAGAAGTCGAATATCGATTTTTTTCTTTCCCAAAATGTTCAAAGTGAAGACAATATGTATGGAATCTTTAAAAATCCTGTCCACTACCTGGCATGGATACCAGGCACGCAGGAGGTTGTTTTTTAACCTTGAGAGTGGGAAAAATTACAAAATTTTCCTATACTTAAAACAACAAAATAATCATGTAAACAAACGGGATGAAAACCCACGTTATTAACGACAAACATCAAAAGATTCCGTCCCGAATTTAGAATGTCCGTTGTTATTGTAATTAATTAAATTTCATTTGTTTTATTTTCGCAATTAGTAGATGAAAGGTTAAATCAAATTAATAGGAAAAGTTCTGCTCGTTATTTACTCCGTAACTGTTATGATAAGAATGTGACATCCTCGTAATAAATAAGTAAAGAGAAAATTCCATGCCAATTAAACGTGTATCGCAAACAGCTATTTGGCAGCAGAAAATAGGTTTACGCATACCCAACGATCCCTGGAAAAAAGCCCCGGGTTGTGACTCCCATTTCCCAGGAAATAGTGAACTGACTAAATTCTGCTGTGTCCTGAAAAGCCGCTTATAGGCTGCAGGTATTGTAGCAATTCATCCACTTAATAAATTGCATTGCACACGAGTAAATCCGCGACTGAAACCGCGAACTAAAAGCTAGTAATAATAAAGGATAATCTTCGCAAGATCTTCGCCATGTTGTATTGAGGATACGTTAATTGCGTCGCCATGGAAATAGTTGGGGAGACGAGGTAGCTAAATGGCGTAATTCGACGGCGCCGTCGAGACTTATCAAAATCGAAAGATAAAATAATTTCGAAAAGAAAAGCTTGTATGGTAAAAACCATTTGAGCGATGGGTTTGGCGTGTACGGTTTTTAAAAAATGTAAAAAAAAACAGTTACTTGGGCATACTCGAGCGCGTCAGATTTTCGGAAGGGGTGTTAAGTAGGCCCCAAGGAAGCTCCCCTTAAAAATACTGACGATAAGTGACGATAACTTACGATGAATTTTTGAAAATGCAAAAAAAAATAAGTCTTTTTAAAATACTCGAGCGCGTCAGATTTTCAGTTTTCGAGATATACTCAAAAAACCGGGAGTTTAAGTTTTTATGATGCTTCAAAAAAGTTTTAACTTTAAAATAAAATTACCTTTTTTGTGTATTTATACTTTTTTTTGTAAAATGTATCGTTCGCGACTTATATTATACTGCAACGCGTTTTTCGGAAGACGAAATGGCTCCTCCAGACTTCCGGTCATGCGGAAACCGGCAGATTTTGTATTTTTAGTAAGTTTTAGATTATATTCTTCAAAATAAAAAATAAAAAAATCGCGCTCGAGAATGCCGAATTAACGTTATTTTTTTACAAGTTCGCGACCCTATAACTCGGCGGCGTCAAGGACTTATCGTCAGATTAGTTAAATTTAGTCTTATAACACTAAAATCAACCCCCAACATCTTAATCTGACGCGCTCGAGTATTTCAGACTATCGATTTTTTTTCACTAATCTGATCGTCTATCCTAGGCGCACGTCACTACATAATATAGAGCTAAATAGTTTACAAGGTTGTTCTAATAGGTCTAATAGCATATACAGACGCTCCGATTCGGTTGGTGCCAACCATATTGGAACCGACATAGCAACCATTCCAACATTGCTACAGATTGTCCGACGGTTGGCCTTCCAGCTGTCAGTTGACTTTGCTATTACTATATTACTTGCTCTGTGTTTGCTATGAAGTAGTGAACGGACGTCTTACGGACGACGCTAAAATAGCGTTATAGGATGTACGCATATTGTCCAACTTATTTTTCAATGTTTTTAAAGTAGCCGCACTGTCAATTTTTTTAAGCTATTGCATAGCTTCTATCGCGGGCATAGCATGCAATAGCTTTACCGCGGCAGTCCCCGAGTGCCACTCGTCGTTTTTTTAAAACTTCTAGCATGTTTCTGGAATCTCTATTAAGCGTAATCTTTGTCCCACAAACAGGGAAAGTCTTTATAAAGTTCAAGTAACTTTATTATTATGTCACGTTTGGTGACCGTAACTCCCTCGGCGTTCATGTTGACGTCCTACACCGGTGGCGTTGGAACAAAGCTTCCAAACGTTCCAATTTGGTTGGATCGGATAGGAAGTTGGTTTGGTCGGGATCGCCGTCGCATCCGACCACGTCCAACCAATATTAATAATAATTATGTCAGACCGACCGCTCTCTTCACTTTCCGATTTGGTCGTGGTCGGATGGTTGGCACCAACCGAATCGGTGCGTCTGTATATGCTATTAGGTATCTCTCATATCTTAAACTGCCACGCTCGAGTATTACCGAAAATTCCCCTATTCGCCTCCCTATCTAAAACGAAACGTGGATATGCAAATTTTGCGAAAACGGATAAAAAATAAATAAATATAGAATTAATATCAATATTTCGCTAATGATTATCTGGAAAAACTTAAATAGGGCGAGAGATTATCTTTTTTTCCTGCAATTTACAGAGATTATACTGCTAATTTTATTGTTCCATGGATTTATTTCTAAAATTAGAGTTAAAATAATATAACTCGACTTTTTTGTTTAAGATATCATAACAAATAATACAATATAAGGTAGTATATGTATAAAAACAGTAGACTACATTATCATAACAATTTTTACAAAGATGGAACCGCCATTAATAAATTTTATTGCACAGGAAATTTAATCCAGCAAATCGTTCCTAGGCTTGATTGGATTTCATCCCCTCTTTATCGGAAAGTACTCCTAAATTGCATGCCACTACCACGATATTTATTCGATGATTGTCGCCTAAATTACGTGATAATAGTGATAAGGAAGTAGTCGCAATGTTTCTGTCATCGCGAATGTGTTGCCGACTTTAATAGATACTCTAATAATTATTGTAAAGACGTAAAGTACTACTAGCTCTCCCGGCAAACGTTGTTATCTCGTACTTTTGTCACTTAAGAGGAGGCTCCCTAAATTTTATGTGAATTTGCATTAATATTCTGAAACAGTCACACATACAATCGAAATGGAACTTAGTATAGGATGATTTATTGGGTCGTTTTCTTTCTATGTACAAGACAGTTACGTAATTGTAACATTTTCGCTCGATTCATTTTTTATTCAAAAATTATGTCTTTTTAAGGATTATTACATTTTTTTTTAGATTTACTTGGACTTTATGTCTAAAATAAATGTTAACAGTAAGATAATATAGTTTACTATCCAATCCCAAGATATTTTTTCTCTAGATCAATTATTACTTTAGTTATAAACGAAATAAGAATTGAGACTTACGAGATTTAGTTTCGAGCTCGAACGCGATCAAAGAGCGCACGCGATATTCAAATTTATTACGGCTACGTTACCGTCTAGCACCGTAGCGGTCTAACCGGTCTCTCAGTGCCAGAAATTATGTTAGGGAGCCTCCTCTTAAGGGTATATAAAATTGGCTGATTCTCTTATCTATCCAATAGATATACAAAACATTTCATGAGAATCAGTTCAGCCGTTTCGCTTCAGGTTACCATAGTGTTAGTTATAGGTAACACTGTGACACGAGAATTTTATATGTATTATAATGATTTTCAAATGGTGCAGAAAAAAAACAGACGCGAATGGCACGTGCTGGTCAACCTATTATGTTACAAAGGGATTGTTTAGAGTTTTTATAGGTTTTTATTCAACAGTCCTCACTCTGAATATTGAATAACAAGAGTTATGCATTAGATGTAATCTTATTTTACTTATTTTCCAACTAAATTAGTTTGTTGCAAAGAAAAATTATAAAAGTTACACTTTCCTTTAAGCACATCTTTTTAGATACGAGATTGGACGAAAGAACACGTGGTTTTCCTGGTGGAAAGCGAATTCACCGCCCGTAGGCATCAACAGAAGGTCTCCGTCTACGAAGATGTGCTTCCGACGTTAATAAACCTCGTAAAAAGTTTCCTAAAATCGCATTGAAATTAACAAGAGTAAATGGAAGCATGCAAAAAAGTACGATACGGATAACCTGATAGTTTTAATGCGATAGTATACCTATTCCTAGAGATCGATTAATAAAAGAAAAAAATTCACAAAACATATGCTATTTTTAAGCTACATATTACTTATATCTTATCTGTATTTTTAATCAAATTATATGCATACTATGTATACGTAGTCTTATTGTAACCATAGGCGTATTCAGAAAGAAAGCTTGAAACTTATAAGCGCTTATAAGCGCTTATCGGCGCTTATAAGCGCTGGTAACCCGCGCAGGAAAATATATGAACATGCGCTTATAAGCGCTGATCGGCGCCGACAAGTTCCAACAAGTTTCAACAAACTTGTCGG
>CAJQZN010032224.1:0-35342 GCA_907164685.1 Colias eurytheme | reverse complement strand
ATCGTAATGATCGTTTTGTATTACAAACATTTTGTAGACCAGAACAACGAAAAATTTCAGTAAGAGACCAGCAACAATAACCAGAGGAACAAATAAAAATGCTATCTGTTACACTTGCCCCATTCCTGGGGTAAGTGTGTCAATCTCCAACCTTCCTTTCTTTTTGCTTCCATATGTCACACAAAACTTCTAGGAACATTACAAATCATTGTTAAAACATTGAACAAATGAATAATTAACGTATAAATTAAAAAGTAAAAAAAAGTTCAAATATCGTAGTGCGCTTAGCTAGGTCAATACCAAGGAATCAAAATTACAAGTTATTTTTTGATAACTATTATACGTCAACGGAATTAATTGCTTATTTGGCCAAATAAGGGATACAGTCGCTAGGAACTGTCAACAAAGGTCGCTTCGGAAAAGATCTCAAAATACCTACCATCAAATACCTAAAAAAGGAGAAGATTCAAAGGGGTTATTTAGAGGAATGGGTGGCAAACTGTGATAACACAGATATTGTAACCGTTATGTGGAACGATAACAAGCCGGTCGTTTTATCGTCATCTTTTGTGGGCGTAGAGCCAAAAGAATCTGTAAGAAGATATTGCAAGAAAGAGAAAAGTATATTCAAGTAGATTGCCCCAAAATAATCAAAACATATAACCAGCATATGGGTGGAGTCGACCTTCTAGACCTCCTAGGGAAATATATAATAAAAATTAGTACTCGTAAATGGTATTTGAGACTATTTTATCATCTTCTTGATATTACTCTGATCAATAGCTGGTTATTGTACAAAAGAGTTGGGGAACAGAATAACACGCCAGTTCTACTAAAACAAAAAGATTTCAAATTTGAGGTAGGCAAAAGTTTATGTATGTTTGGGCCATCCATGAACAAGAAGAGAGGTAGACAGACCATCATTAGTGTCTGAAGAAATTGAGAAGAAAAGAATACTGCAAGCCCAATATTGCAATCCTACCTCCTCGTGATGTCAGACGTGACGGGTTTGAGCATTTTCCCGTCTGGGGTGAAAAAAGACAAAGATGCAAATATCCTAGTTGTAAAGGCAAAACCTTTATTTTTTGTGAGAAATGACGGGTAGAACTTTGCCTGAATAAAGATAATAACTGTTTCCGAAACTTTCATACATAGCTTTTATAAACATAATTGTTCCTTATTTAATTTTGTTTCAGACATGGTAATGCACTTTTTTCATAATTATGTTAATAAGTCTAAAATAAAAAAAGCTTGTAATAATTAAAATAAGATACTATTTCCTAATAATTACGTTTCAATATAATTCAGTACTAAATAGTATAGTTAAAGCTCAGTGTACCATATATGGAACTGAAATAAAAAATTGATTTTTTAGAAAAATATTGGAGTTTTTACTTTTTTTTAATTTTTTCCTAACTCTTCATAACTAATTACATCATATAATAATTTGTACCACTTAAATTTATGTCACACTTGCCTCGGCTGTGAAAAAATAAAGAACAAAAAGAAAATACAGATGAAGAGGAATTATTGAATATTTTACGTAAGAAACAAATTCTGGACGAAGACGTTAGTTTTGCAGAGATGTTGATTCCAATGTTAAGGAAACTAAATGAGGGTTAAAAGTTTAATGCAAAAATCGAAATTTTAAATGCCATGGATAGGGCCAAAAATATATTCCTCTGCCAGCTACATATGCCGTATCAATGTTAAATGTTCCACATTTGATACACCCTGGATCAGCTAATAAAATAACTATTTCTCTATCGATTTACACAAATACGAGTGCCACATATTCCAAGCCGGGAACATCCTCGTCTCTTTTTGTGAATCCACGAAATATTGTGATCAGCACGAAGAAACTCTGCAAAAAAACTTTTGGTTGAAGATTTGCAGGCTTCTGAATCCGAGATTTCCCAAGACTCTGATGATTATTTTGACGTGACTATGTCGACGCTTTAATAAAGTTAATAGATACTTTTTAGCTTAATATATTAATAAACAAATAAATACTATACTTATATTGTTTTACTTACCTGGAGTGACTGACAGTTGGGAAAATAGTTACATCCATCTCTTCGTCTGTATACTGTTAAGTTGCTTAAAAGAATCATGCTCTGGAGACATTGACTGGGATCGCTATAAAATATTAGCATCATGACTATGTGATGGATTCAAATTGGTGCATTCACATTTTATGATAAAATTGTCGGGGATGAATGATGGCTTTCAGCTCCTCCGGGAGTAGCATCTGCTTCAAAATCTATTTGAACGGAGTAGTTAGCAGCTGGAACGTCTATCAAATCTTCAAGTACAAAGTCTTCAGGTTAAGAATCCAGAATCCAGCCAACACTCTCCACAAAATGTTCATGTTAATGATGAATCATCTTCTACGGTTATATTAGAAGAATCAGAAAGCTCACTGTCAGCACAAAGAACAAGAAAAAGAAAAACGATGATCATATTATTGACATTATAAGGGATTTGGAAAATAATCATAAACAACGTCAAGAAGAACGAGAAATAAGAGGAAATCAAGAGAAAAAGCATCCAATCGAAATATTTTTTCAAAGTATGGCCGAAACAGCGAAACCAATGCCAACTTTTATGCAAAACAGGTTTAAAAGAAAGGTCCTAGAAATAGTTTGTGAGGCCGAAGAAGAACTTGAATCTTATATTAGGACTCCTACATACGGATATTCAACATCTTCAGCAGCATCCACATATTTGAACAACTGTAGCAACAAGACACCATAATTTATACTTTAATAATGTACCCAATCTAATTTCTGTTCACATTAAAAATATAACAATTAAAATCAAAGATTTCATTGCGTACCTTAAATTTACCGCAAGCTTTTCCAGTGGTGTGATAGCTTTTCTAAAATTCGTATCTTGTTTCTTTATATTTTCTTCTATGAATGAAAGTAATTCTTGAAACTGTTCTCGGTTGACTAAAATAATTTTTGAAATATTCATCCTGTAAGTCGTGGTTCATTCGCAGTAAATCACCTTTCACGGCTCTTTCTCTAATGTGGTTGCTCAGCCAAAACCTTGGTTTTCGCCTGGGATGCTTTTTTTTCTTGTGATATTTTTTTCTTGTTTCCGCTCGCAATTTCTCGCTGCCACTGGAAGGCCTACACCCCTTTCTAGAAAAACTATTTCTTAGTGGAAGTGCACAACTATTTTTACTCTGGTCCGCTCAGATCATAAGCTCAGTTTCCGCTCATTACCCTTTTTTAGTGGAAGGCGGGCATAAAGGTAATCCAAAAGTTGTGACATCGGCAAAGCTGAAGAAAGGTGAGTTGATTTGGAGTAGAAAGGGGGAAGTAGCTGTAGTACTACTAGGGGTAAGTAGTAGCAGTAGTAGTGTTTGCAAATAGAACGACAAACGCGATGTTCTAACGATTTCAAATATGCACAATCCTGAAATGATAACTACCAGAAATCGCAGGAATCAACTTAAACTAAAACCTAATATTGATGCTGATAACAATAAAGGAATGGGCGGAGTAGACCACTCTGACCAAATGATTTCCTATTATGATAGCATGAAAAAAAACAAAATACTAGTACAAAAAGTTTCACATTTTTCAAATGTTTATACATAATGCTGCAAAAATACATAATGGTCAATCTGGATTGAAGAGATCGGAAAGAATACCTCTACTGAATTTTACTGAAAATCTTATTATCCAATTGTTAGGCCTATTCTGGAAGAAAGATCGACTATTAAGAAAGAATATCGACTATTCTGGAAGACCAGGGCAGTCCAATGAGGTCAATCAAGTGGTCAAAGTGGTCTCTTACAAGAGATTTGCATTACTATGCGTTCTATCACATGCGATGGTGCTAAATTTAATATAAGAGCGCTAGAAACTTTAGGCTGCTGTTTATCTCAAAACGATTTCAAAATCTTATTTCCTCCACCCAAATGGGTCAACTAATGTGAATTGCCTATTAGGTGCTGCGCATATGTTAAAGCTAGCAAGAAATGCCTTTTCAGAATATTACATTAACAACAAAGGATGGAGATGTCTCATTTCAATTTATTAAAGAACTTCACGAAGTTCAAGAGACAGAAGTGTTGAAATTATGCAAGAAAATATACAGGTCGACATGTTGAGTATCAAAATAAAAAAACATGAATGTGCGCCAGACACGGAAGAGCTGAGCTCTTCCGTGGCTGACGGACTGAGGCCTTCAGGCCTATCGTATCACTTTCTTCACTTTATATCATGTCACTGGCATAACTCATACACATATTATTATATAAAATTTCAAATAAACTTACGTGAATCTCCTGGCTATATGATAAAGTGCAAAACAGCAATTGATATTGCTATATCCTACCTTGCTAGGTAAGATGAAATAGGAGTAATAAATATGTCAATTCAACAATACTGTTCGTCCTTCTAGTAGTTCGGGTACGTCTTACACGCGAAAACGCGAGGTGTTTAGGCTTGATAATAACAAAAATATTTGCCACACCTGCGGAAATTTAGGGCATAAGAAAGTGCATTGTCCTAAATAGCTTAGAGCTGACCCTACAACTTCTACTCAGGTTGACAGTATCGCGAAGCCATCTCCAATTACAATTGCGTCCAATTACAAATGGACACTTGATAGATTCATGTTTTCAAAAATAGCGTTCTGACGGTAATGGTAAAAAATCAATGAAGTATTTTTTTGCAGACACGATCCCAAACAAAGTAACGTAATATCAGCGGTTGTTCAAAAAGTACCAATTGACGTTTTGATCGATAGCGGGTCAGATATTTAATTAATTTCCGAATCAGTACTGAGATGTTTTAATTTTAATAGAACCTCAACTTATCGTTTGATGCAAAATCAAAATCGTTTGATGAAATTGAGTCGACTTCCCTAGTCACGACAGTTATAGAATTTCCTGAAGTCTCATTAGACTCTCTCTCAACTTGTGTGCGTGAGTTTTCAGTAGACATTTGGTGCGTTCATGGTGAACGCCATCGAACCACAAATGCCGTAGAATCTTGGCATAAGAAATTAAACTCGGCTGTGCCAAAGAATGCTAATTTATATCAGCTTCTGAACGTGCTGAAAGAGGACGCAGATTTGCAAACAGTGGTTGTTACTCAATATAAATCAAACGCACCCCCCGCAAAACGATGTGCACAGACAACTATTGTGAAAAATTCGTGGATCACATACGTAACTGACCAACTCCTCAAAAACAAAATCTCCGTAGGTCACTGCTTAGAAAAATTAAGGGTTTAGCTACTAATTGTTGAAATATAAGAAATTATTTACACGTCATTTAGCTGATTATACTAATAGTTGATTTTCTGTGATATTTTATAATTCTTAGATTATAAGTGAATTATTCATATATGACGTTTTTGCAAAAAAAAAATTGCTGATTCATTGCTATATAGGTGAAGAATGACTGATTTGATTAAACAAAAAGTTGATTTTCTGTGAAATTTTACAATTGTTAGGTAAGGTTAGAATTCATTGCAAAAAAAATTGCTGATTCATTGCTATGTAAGTGATGAATGACTGATTTGATTATACAAAAAGTTGATTTTCTGTGATATTTTATAATTGTTAGATTTAAAGTGAATTTTTCATATTAGATATTATGTATTGCAAAAAAAAAATGCTGATTCATTGCTATGTAGGTGATGAATGACTGATTAGATTATACAAAAAGTTGATTTTCTGTGATATTTTACAATTGTTAGATAAAAAGTGATTTATTTTTGTTAAAAATTTACCTGACATAGTTGTTATGAGATAGGTAGACGTGAATAATTACATTGTCAGATAAATTTCAATATAAATTAAGAGTTAATTTTTTGAGATATTTTGTAATTTTTAGATTGTAAGTAAATTCTTCCTGTTTGATGTTTTTGCAAAAAAAAATATTATACAGGTATAGAGAGGAACTAAAATTATATTAAAGTTGATTATTTAAGTGATATTTTATCATTGAACAAGACGTTTGCTAACAAAATTTGATTAAAGGATTAAAGGTCTTATATTTACATACAAAGCATTTTTACTGACTGTACCTTATATCTTTGAACTTGTTTTGGTATTAGTTTAAACAATGGTATCGGTTCGGAATAGAAAAAAAATATGAGTTGAAACAAATACCAGTGGTATTAGTTTTTGGTATTAGAATGGAATAAATCAAAAAGTTTGAGACGATGTAATAAAAGTTTCACTTTAAAAGTATAACATCAATAAAATCAAAAAGCTGTCAGGTTAGTAAGAGAAGAAGGAAAAAAGTATATAATATAAAGCTGCCAAAGAAGCAGAAGTCCCTTGGAGTACTTTGAAACGTTACCTGAGAAATGAAGAAGAATCTGTAAGAAAAATGGGGAGGCCTTTTGCATTGCCTTGTAATATGGAGTTAAGGCTTTATAATTATATAATAGAAATGCAAGAATTGGGTTTCGTGCTAACAGTTTATCAAATAAGAAAATATGCGTATGATCTTGCTGAAGTGGCTGGTCATGAGAATTTTTTGCCATCAACAAATCGCATTGCTAGCAAATGGTGGAGGAAGAGCTTTAAAGGCAGGTACAACTTGTGCCTTCGCATGCCAGAAAATCATTCTGCCTACAGAGCTTCAATGGCAAATGAATCGATGATCTAAGATTTAGAATCTGATTGGGAACGACTGAGAGCGCGGGGGTGAGCGCGGGGATACGCGTGCGGTTTGATGCATCGCTTGCGTCTCGCGCGTTTTAGTGTAATACGTGACCTTCGGTGCAACGCTCACTGAATCAAGAGTCGAGGTGCGGTCGAGGCGCGGGCGTTCAAGAAGCGCGCCTCCTCTAGATATTCTTAAGAATCAAATCTAGCGCACTGCCTGGACTGGCGGCGGAGTCGACGCGCAGTCGCGGCGGCGTCGCGGCAGGGTCGGGGCGGGGACGCGGGGTGCGCCGGTGCTCCGACTCTAATTCAGAAGAACAGAGCAACTCAACTCTGGATTTATCCGATATTGATGAAGAATCAACTGCAAGTCTAAGAGATATAAGTCAATCCTTACGAAGACCTACTCATAATCTACTTGATACTGATACGTCGGCCACATCGACACCAGAACCAAGCAGTAGTAATGTGGCAAAGTCTTTGATGTTTACGGAACAACACTTAGTGAGCTCAATAGAACAGCTATTAATTATTTTGAAGAAAGAAAGAGAACCCAAAATTCTGTAACAAGCGTCATGGATCCGGACGAAGCGTTTCAAAAAAGTGTTTTACCTGATATGAAAAACATGAACGAATATCAAAAGAGAAATTTTAAAGTTTCTGTATTACATTTGGCAGAATAAATTCTTAATCAGCCAGTCATAGCTCCCGTTTCCAGTGTACCTTTACAGGAAATTACAAGATAACAATCTAACTTATTTAACACACAGATGTTGCTACCGCAGTATTCACTAGTAAGCCAAATAACTGATTCTCCAGCAAATAATTCAAATCAAAATACTGAAGAAAATCAAAATATCCAGGTTTATTTGGACCAATTGTAGATTGTTTCATTGAACTGTAGCTGTACCTCAGTCGATTTTTATAAGATTTAAAAAATAAATTATTATTACATACAATAAAGCATTTATAATTTAGATGATAGTGCTGCCTTAAAAGTCAAAGTGCCCTAATGAATGCAATAAATGAACTGAGAACTTAAACCACCTTACGGCCGCATACGTGGTTTTTCATTAACGAGGAAGATGTATGGTTAAAATGTGCCAGAAGAGAGAAGATTCATGTGTACCTACAATCATTTAAAACAATTTTTTGCAAATTAAATTAAGAAATTATAAACAATACGATTAGGTACGTGATTACGAGGAATTAGAAATTAACTTTCAATCTATACAGTCCGTCCGTCCATCCGTCTGTCTGTCAGCGGGCTGTATCTTGTGAACCGTAATAGATAGAGATTTTCAGAGAAAGCTGAAAGGACAATGTCCGGAATGGCCCTATGCAACAAAATGGATTGGAATACACGATAATTAACTGTCTATTTTATTATATTAGTTGCAAATACATTTTTAACACGGACTAGCTGTATGCCAAAATGAACAATAAAAAGTATTTTACGCGATTAATAACATTAATGGCCGCCATCTTCACCAAACGTCATGTCGTGTCGATTAAGAATAGGGATGGACGATTGATTGTAATCGTCCGACTGAATTTTTAATTTCCATAAAGTATAATTTAAATCGATTTTAAATCGATTCAAATCGTAAGCCAATGTATCGACTTACAAAAAATCGTGGTCTAAAAGATCGATTTATAAAAATCTATTTTATTTTTCAAGTTTACATTTATAATGTAAATATTATCCATTTTATGAAAAACAAGAAAGATAATTAATAAATGATCTCTTAACAGTAAAATCAGTTTTTTTTTAAAACGATCTATTGGACCTGAAAAATCGATTCTTCGATTAATCGATCTTTGATCGTCATCCCTAGTCACTTGTCACTGTCAGTGCTGTCAGTCTACTGATGATTACAATAGCGTAAAAAATTACAAAAGTATTACTGTCAATAATGAAACTCTTCTAGATTTTCCCCAAATGGATTTAAATGACATGATTTTAATCCCATTAGGTGTGTATCAAATTAAACAAGCCCGTTCATACTACGTTGAGCATGTGCGGCGCGATGGTTCCTATATTATTGTGGTGTGCAGGGAGGTCGATCAGGATTTGATTAATGAATTAGAAGTGGTTAATTCTGAAACCATATGGTTATTACGAGGCAAAATTCACAGCCGTCATATCAGTAATAAAACATATTTTGTTTATATTGTAGTAGATGCATCACAAATAGGTCGACAAGCAATCGTGCAATATTGCTGTAATTGCATCGTTGGGCGCAGAACCATCGGCTGCTGCGCCCATGTTATGACAATTATTTGGTATCTGAGCTATGCGAGACATCAAAATAATATCGAACCCCCTGCACAGTTTTTAGACAATATTTTAATTGCCAATTGAGATGATGAACAATAAACATGAAATTAAAATAAGTATGTGTTTTATTTCATAATCCAACATAATAAGTTAATGAAGGACTAGGTTTAACAACAACTTACTAGGTACAAAATTGGTAAGGCTGGTTAACAAGTCACACGTTTGCGCTGTTCAAGCATGCGCCGCTTCTATTTACTATTTTTTCTCATTCCTAAACGAATTCTTAGAATACAGGTACCTGTTAATAGATTCTATGCATTTAAACGTTTAACTTACATTATACACTTAGGCTTTAGAAAAAAAACTGCATAGGTACCTACCCAATTATCTAGGGTGGTGCTTAAAATAGCTAAATATATTATGATATATTGCTTTTCAGTTTCTTAAAAATCACTAAGCTATGAAAAACTAATATCTAATATTCGTTGTTATGGTTCCATTATAACCTCAAAATCTGATTCTTTTTTTGGAATATATCTATTCTGCAGCTAGTCCGCTATAAAAATAAGATCATTTAGGAGTTTACTAATGATCGACAACACAAAATATAATTTTCGGATGTTCTTGGTTCCAGGGCGAACAATGTATGGGCGCAGAGCAATCTCCTTTTGTTGTTGATATTACGATAGAAAAAATGCCAGATGGGTTGTTAATTTCTGATGTTCCTAAGCTTCCTGAGCACGAAGAATTTAAGATTATTACATGCGAATCGGCTCCAGCATCAATAAAGGCTAGCGAAATGATTACTAACAACATGAACCAAATCCAATCAGCACCTATGCCTGTAAATGTCAGTCCCATGTCTTTGTGTATTAGGAACAGCTACACCCGCGAGCAACAGCTACACCCATTGCTGACGAAGGTGATGACACCAAATTTTTATTAAGTTTCAGAAGTAACATGAAAAAAATGAATCCTAACCAAAAAATAGATTTTCAGTTAGGAATGCTGCAATTCGTAAAGAAAATTAATAAAGGGAATTAACAGTCTTCAAATTACTTATCTGTGATTTCGATAAGCCCTCAATCCATCTATAGTTCCTACACTCCTGTACATCAAAGCTCACCTTCATATTACAATATTTCAACACCATCACCAACTTTGCCACAAAATATGTATGTGCCCCAAAATCATCCACCAGCAAATCATCCATTCTCTCAATCAACCAAATGTTTCAAGTGCCAGTACCTCTAAGCCAAAGTTGATTATACACTCAATTACTAATATAGCACCTCCTCACTCACCTACCCAACAAAATCCCATACAAGAATATCCTGAAAATTCTGAACCAAACACTAATATTATTCAAACTGAACCGACTGAAGATAGCCAGGCTGGACAGTTTTTAACTCTACAGTATGAAAATACCCAGGAGAAGGATATTCACAATTATTTAAAATTAAAATAGTTAAAGTGACCAGAGAAGATGTAGTAGCTCGAAGTCTTTCGATTCCTGCTCATATTTTCGGAGGTGACGACGACACAGCCATTTTGGTGTTTGACGGCACTTATTTGTACGTCCAAAAGAGCTCCAATTTTCTGTTTCAACGGGTAACATACAGTCTGCACAAGTTCCGAAACCTAGTGAAACCTTTTTTGGTCGTGTGTACGGATGGCTATATTTTAGATGTAGTGGGGCCCTTTGCAACAACAAGTTCCGATGCCACAATTATGCGTAGCCTAATGGACGACCAAGCTTCTGCTTGGCATGGATTTCTTAGGCCTAACGATGTTTTTGTACTAGACCGTGGCTTTCGAGATGCGATTCCCAGTATTGAACTATGTGGCTACAACCCTCAGATGCCACCAACTAGATCTAGGGGAGAACAGTTGACGACAGCAGATGCCAATAAGTCGAGACTCATTACGATGACCCGTTGGGTGGTCGAGACCATAAATGGTCGATTTAAAAAAGATTTTAAAATCTTTCGGCACGTTTATTTTAATGTTTCTTTGCCAAACATGATGACAGACTTCAGAATTACCGCAGCAATCATTAACGCAACACGACGTCCGTACGAGGACAGCATATACGCTGAACAATTCATTACTATTATTAATGAAAATATCAATAGAGAAAATGAACTGGCGGAGTATGTGAGGCAGCACAACTTAAATAGGCAAATATAAATAATGGATTACTGAAAGCTAGTTTGTTTGAGGGTATGATTAAAAATAAAACGAACTTAACATAGTTAACAAGTGAAGTTCGGTGATAATTATGTGAGCATTTTTTTCGAAGCGATTTTATCATTTTCAATATAGTTACAAGTTAAATACACTTTTTACAGATTCCGATTGCTGAGAGATGGTGTTACATACGTGACTATTATATTCGACGTAGAGGAAACAGAGCACTGGTTCAAGCGGACAAGCAGCAAAGAAAAGATCTGATCTCCTATCATTCTTGGACAGCCTTCCTTAGTCCCAAAGCAGTATTACTAATGTGATAGATGAAAACCCAACAGATAATAGTGTGATAATAAAAAGCACTGATGATATTAGCGAAGAAATACAAACACCGGAAGACGGAACTATGGAAAATACAATAATGAAGAAACACAATCAGACACTCAGGAAATAGAAAATGAAAAAGATAAAGCTAAGAACGATAAGAAACAGAAACACAATGCGCACAGTCAAGAGCGTCTAAATTTATTTAAGCAAATTGCTTATAGAAATTCTACTCAAAGTGGATTAGATGAAAATAATCTGTTTTTTGGTTTAATGGCAAAAATTGTAAAGAAGCTGCCACCTTACGAGCAAGTACAATTAAGATTGCAATTATGGTCATTAGTTGATAATGCTGAATTACGCCAAATTTCAAACAATTCACCTGAAGGCAGAGCCTTATCTCCAAGACCCAATACTAGTAATAGTGATTATTATGCAAACCTTCGCCAATGTCTACCACAACTACTACACAAATTGTAGCTGTAAATGAAATGACTTTTCTGCAAGACACTTCACTTATTACAGTATATGAACAGCCAGGCACTCGTTTAATTACAGTGGATGAACAAGGACAAATATATTATATAGTTTAGTTTCTTAACTGTGATACTATTAAATAAATACAGGATATCTGCAAATAACATTACAATTTTAGAAGATGTAATAATTGTCCCAGCAAGTACAACAAAAACGATCCGTCTTGATAACAATATAGCTATAAATGACACAAATTCCCACACAAATGTTCTACAACAACATTCCAATAATATTGTTGCCACTGAAGTTAAATGTTGTATTTGCCAAATTACCACATCCGATTCACTCAAATGTTCAAAATGCCAACAAGTGATTCACGGCGCATGTGGAATGTCTGAAGTTAGAGAAGGTAGTAGTTCTTCTAATGTTAAATGTAACTTATGCTGGCAAGAAGATCCTATTAAGAAAGAAAGAACAAGTTCGCATGAAAATTTAAAAAGAGCAGCTGCGACTATGTGTACTACATCCAACAAAAAATTTAAAGAAATAGATGTAAGTGCTACAATTTTGGTTCATGTTCCGAAGTACGATCGTGCACCCTTAGATAACAAAACCATTACAGGACGAGTAATTGATCAGAAGAATGGTTTGTTTCAAGTTGGTCCTCCGGTGGTATAATTAAAGATTGGCTACCAAGAAACGCACTTCAAATATCTCCAGGAGCTCAATTTACCGGCCACGTTCCCGAGGTAGTATTACCTATTCGTGGTATTTCCTCACAACAATCACCATTCGGCGGACAAGGGTATAAGCAATGTCATTGCAAGAAATCAAGCAAACAATGTTCCTCAAATAAGTGTGCTTGTAAAAAGCACGGTTTGCTTTGTAATTCCAAATATTGTCATAAATCTTTGAATTGTTGTAACAAGTGAAGTCTTACTAATAATTTTATATTACTATTTACTAAACGCAGCTGTGCTTGCATTGCAACTCCAATGTTACAGGTCCATGCAACTCAGCGTAAGTTTCACATTAGTGACGTATTTAATTATCTTTTGTTCTGTGATTATTCGCTTTTCAAATTTTTTTCTAGTTATCTTTTAATTTTTGCTTACTATTAACAAAATAAAAATATATTGTTAGTCATAACTTTTGATTTAATATTTTTGTGGATGAGTAGTTGTCACTGTTTCCTGTCCGAACATGCTTAGCTGTCGCATACTATAAATTGCCGCGTTCCTTTGACTCGTGGCGCATTCGTACGAATCGTGCCTCGGGGCTCGGACGTTGTTTATACGACGTTCAACCCAACTACCTTCACTTTGCTAATAGTCGTTGACTTGCTGCGATTTGTTATCAACTACCTACATCAATTAGGTAGCTGTGTAGAATCGCAGTACATTCTTATTACATTTCAAACTAATATTTAACCCGGCCTCGCGTGTAATTTCTTATAATATATTAAGCATTATGTCATGATATAAATACATATATGTAATTGTGTTTAGGTCTTTGAATAAGTCTATTTTTTCCTATTTTTGCTAATTTAATAATAATTTGTTGTAGTTATTTTGTTCACTATAAGTGAACCAGAATGTGATAATAATTTTGTCTCAATATATCTTAAGTTTACGTATGTATAAGAGAAGAGAAGGTTGATGAATGAGTGATTTTATCTCAAGACTTTAATTCACAAGACTGATAAATTCCATTGTTGCACTATTATACTAATTGTTTACCTAACCAGTTTCATCCAATTTATGGATTACACCCTAAAATTGGATCATTTTTTTTTACCAAGACTGAGATCTCCTATTGTTGTTGGGACTTTATGTAGTAGTACCCTCATTTTTTGGTTTAAATTGATCGGGCTACATCTAGTGTCAAATTCTATGTAACTTGATGATTTTTTTAAATATATATTTTTTTTCATACCTGGCTATAATTTCCAGATAATTTAACGCTTATAATATTTACACAACAACAACACTGCAGCACCCCCACACCCCTGCCTTCACTTCTATTTTGCTTTCCATAGTAATCAGACGTACTCCTCCTGTAATTGCTGATTTCCTCATCGACGTTTTGCGCTTGCTCCTGGACTAAGTTAAGTTATGGACACACATTCAAAACTTACATCGATAGAATCTCAAATTTACAGCTAAGACTTATCAAAAAAAATTGTACCTATTAATACACATAATATACTACACTAAGTTTTTGCAGATTTAAATCCTATCCTACTTAATCCTAAGTACTACTATTATAAAGGCGAAAGTTTATAAGTATGGATGTATGGATGTTTGCTACTCTTTCACGTAAAAACTACTGAATGGATTTGAATGAAACTTTACCACAATATAGCTTATACATCAGAATAACACATAAGATAGGTTTTATCCCGGAAATCCCACGGGAATGGGAACTATGCGGGTTTTCCTTTGAAAACGCGGGCGAAGCCGCGGGCGGAAATCTAGTATTATTATAAATGCGAAAGTTTGTGAGGATGGATTTGTATGTGTATGTTCGTTACTCTTTCACGCAAATACTACTGAATCGATTACAATGAAATTTAGCACACATATGTAACTTGGATTAACACATAGGATAGGTTTTATCCCGGAAATCCCACGGGAACGGGAACTATGCGGGTTTTTCTTTGAAAACGCGGGCGAAGCCGCGGGCGGAAAGCTAGTTTTCTATAACAATATTATCAAATTCAATATTGCTCTTTAAATTAAATTTATAAATAAAGTACCATACAAAATTCTTCTTTGTATATCTATAGATCATTGGCAGAATCCATAATACAGTAGGTACGGTATCACTTTCGCATTTGTAATATTAAGTAGGATAGGATAGGATAGTATTTAAAACTGCAAAAACTTAGGCGTACTGTCCACGTAAACCGCACGTCATACGCACGCTATCGTCAATTGCCGATTGCTTGCATCTTGCGTAGAAACAATCAAATCTGTGTCCACGGAGCGGCAACGTCGCGTCCGCCTTTCGTCTTGCGTTCGTCATGCGGTGCGCGTGGCAGCATGTCACTACTCGACCGACTTGTAAGACGGAAACACCTGTTGTTTTGCTTTGTTGTTTTACAAAATGGCGGGCTCGGCAGTGAATTTCGTTCATATTATTGAACAATATCCTTGTTTATACAATAATAAATTACCAGAATACTCTAGAAAAGATATCTGAAAAAAAGACATATTGAATTAATTGCACGTTGCTTTTCAGTGGCCGATTGTCAAACTAGGTGGAGAAATATAAGGAATGGATTTGTCCGCAGCCTGAAACCAACTCCTAGTGGTTCATCGACAAAGCAAAAGAAATTATACTACCTACATGAAGAACTACAGTTTGTTCTTCCTTTTGTGAAAGCAATTGTTCACACTGATGAACCGGGGAACATACCTGTGCCACCTGAGGTGAACACCGAAAATATTGAATCTAATTCTACAACTGACGAAGTCCCATGTACTCAAGCAACTACGAATACATTGGTAACGCCATCTTCTGGATCCGTCGATTCAAACACAAGAAGCCAAAAATAAGAAAAGTTACCGTCTGTTTTTTAAGAAGTTCCTCAAATAAGTGTGCTTGTAAAAAGCACGGTTTGCTTTTAACAGATTGTTCCAATCTGAACAGCCAGCAGGAGCTTTCTACGCAACAGCTTTCTTCTGGACTGACACATTCTCGCATTGCAGTATTTCGTCTTTGTATATGTGGTGCAACAATAGAGACTAAATTTTGGTACGTATTTTTAGTCATTCGGTAAAATGATTGAAATACAGAATCATCTTCTGATAGCTCTCTGGCAGCAACAAATAACCTACAATTTATATTTCTTTCGATGTATGGATGAAGCCAGTACATTCTTCGCCTGTTTCGTCGTCTTCTAATGAAGTTGTATGCTATAATCAATCCTCATCATCACTTGACATTTTCCCAACGAAAAGACGTGCTTTCGCGATGCTACTTGAAAGAAAACTGAGAAGTTTTGTAGCGTGATTGACGATTGCATGACGATAGCGTGGACATAACAAATATGCAAAATACGCCTGCCGTCATTTGTAGGTTGCATGGATTCGTCATTTGACGCGTCCGTGGACAGTACGCCTTAGTGTAGATATGGATGATAGTCATTGAAAAGCCGGTGCACCCAAAACGAGTCACTGTTTGGTGCGGATTTTGGTCCAGAGGCATAATTGGGCCATTTTTCTTCGAAAATGAGCAAGGTGTGGCCGTTACAGTCAATGGCGATCGTTATCGGGCCATGTTGAACGAATTTTTGTTCACAGAAATTGAAGAGGAGGATATTGGCAACATTTGGTTTCAACAAGACGGCGCAACGTGCCACACAGCCGACGCTACACTTGATGTTTTGCGCCCTATTTTTGAAAATCGCATTATCAGCCGCAGAGCTGATGTCGTTTGGCCACCTCGGAGCTGCGATTTGACACCGTTGGACTATTATTTGTGGGGTGCCGTCAAAGATAAGTGTTACGCCGACAAGCCAGAGACAATTGACGCTTTAAAGGACAATATTCGTGAAGCCATTGGTGAAATACAGCTGCACACAATCGATAATGTACTCAAAAATTGGACCGATCGTGTAGGCTACTGCATGGCCAGCCGAGGCAGCCATTTGAATGAAATTATTTTCCATCATTAACCGGAAGGATTGTAATTTCAAATAAAAAAAGAAATTTGAAAAAATATTTAGTAGTTTTTTTTTTTTAAATAGCATTTAAAAAAAAAAGTTATTTGGCGGACCCGTTATTATGTTCGGGGAATTCCCCAACAACCTAACGTCTTGCCTAGATCTTTTAATTGAATGAAGGGCCTAGTTTGTACAATCACATAAAGTCTGCATTTGTGTGCATTGTTACGAAACTTATTAATTAACTTAAGTAACGAAACTTATTAATCAACTTTAGTTATTGCCCTATACCCAAATAGTACTGTCGTCAGGAAACAAAGAAATGGAAAACAGAAAATCTGGGGGAGCAAGTGAAAAAAGAAAACTTTGCCCCAATACTAAAACGTGCATTAGAAAGTATAACTCCGAGCTGCATAAAAATGGGTTTCGAGTGGGAGGGCTCTTTCCTTACGGTCCAGATCTTGTAGACTTTACAAAGTTAAACGTTCATAACAGAACATCGACAAATAAAGGTGCATGTGATTCTACAAAAACCAAGCTTTTTTAAGCCACCTCGAAGAAGAAATGGTCAAGATATTCACACAGCCTAAACTAGACACCTTTAACAAATGTTTTACTTACCTTAAGTCAGAATTGGCAGATGCATTACCAACTGAAGATTTGACAATGTTTCAACATTAACCATTCGCATGCCAGCTGTGACTGGCGAATTGTGTAGAACATGTTTTCTCATAACACCAATGTATTAGGTACCACTTTTCTTGCGAATAAATTCATTTCATTTCATTTCAACCCTAGAATACTAAACATCGCCTGACAGGCCGCGCGCGGTCAGTTTTTTTCCGGTTATTACAAGTACGCGCCCGCGAAGCATATTGTGCTTTCGCGCCAATTCGGTACTTTCCGAACGTTTATTTATTTATTTATAATGCTTCATTGTACAAACATGAATGGACAAAACAGAAAAAGAAGAACAAAATTTCAAAGGCATCATTTGTACAAAAGGCGGCCTTATTGCTGAACAGAACGAACGTTATATAAGGCACTCAATCGCTTGGGAGGCGATCATTAGTATTTACGGTAAGTTTATTTTTTGGTAACAATTTTTTGTTTTGCGATTTTTTTAGCATGTAGCTATGTTATAACTTTCGAAATGTTTATTTCATTTTTAGATGTATCTCAACGACGAACAAATAGCCGATTTTTTACTAAATGAGAACCTGAAAATTGATCATTATGACTCTGACGATAGCGTGGCAGATCCTTCTTTCGTGTCATATCGACTGGAAGAAGACTTAGAAAATATTGTACCTACTAGTACTAGTACTACTGAGTCATCACTCAGAACCCCTGAACACAATTGACGCGGACGAGACAAATTCGCCTGTTCCAGCAACTACGTTACAAGAAGAGTCACCTCATAGTCTTATTGTTTTGCCCTTTGCATCTGTTCTTAGAGGTTAGTACTCAGAGGTACTTAGAGGGACCATTATATTTGGTCCAGTGACAACACATAGGTCAAGATCTGAAAAGGCACAAGTTGTCAATTGCGTCTTTTTAATAAAGTTTTCGTGTACGTCGTGGAGGGGTGAAGAGGGAAATGCAGTGATGTTTCGCTATGAGGACTGCTGCGAGGAACGTAGTCCATATTTTTCCCGGACCAAAGCGTGATGGTAGATATGTCGTAAAAACATTGGACGGTTTTGAAAAATCATTGGAGACATTTGGGAGATATACAAAGATAGACATACAAAGATGTAGAGACCTTTACAAGCCTAGCTCTTACATAACTATCGATGAACAGTTACTTGAATTTAAATTAATTATTAATTAATCATAAAATAAATGTTGTTATGGTTTTTATAATAATATAAAATATACATATACATTGCTATTTGCTTTAGTAAAGGTAATATTAGGTTATTATATTTCGTTAGTAACTAACGAAATATCACTGCATTTCCCTCTTGTCATGTCTTAAGCTGCCAAGATTTGTTGAGGACTTTTAAGAAATGTCAGCGCACACTTCAACCACAGCACACTCCGGCAAGAAAAACTCAAGGAATTGCAGTTATTTTTTAACGTCGAAATCCACAAAATATTAAGTCCTTAAATCACAAGATGGTTGTCTCTAGAAGCTTGCGTGAAACGGGTCCTCGAAAAATACGATGTTCTCTCCGAATATTTCAGACTCGAAATATTTGAAGACCCCAGCAAAATAACTGAAGACATAATTGGCGTTCTAGACAACAAGCTAACAAAAATTTACTTGGAATTTATGTCGTATGTATTGGAACAATTTAATGATTTTAACAGATTGTTCCAATCTGAACAGCCATTGCTCCATCAGCTCAAACCAGAAACGCATAAGCTAATAAAAACCATAGCCAGTAATTACATGAACTTCAATTATTGCAGAACAACCGATGCATATAAAATAGAATACGCCAACCCAAGATTTTTCGAAAACATATATTAATCCATTGATGAACTTTCAAAAGAAATACCAGAACCAAAAACGGTAATAACAGACTTCAAGAGAACTTGTCTCATGTTTTATATTGAAACCATAAAACAAATCGTACAACGTTTTGATGTTTCTGACCCGTTGTACGGTATTATAGAGCTGATTGAACCAAGCGTTGCTCAAAAATTTGAAGTAAAAGATATGTCAAATGTTTTGAAGAGATTTCCAAATGTTAAAGAGGATGTAAATGAAGTAGAGCTTCAAAAAGAATGGAAAAAACATGCTTTCCTGGACCACAACGATTTAGGTTTGTGCCAAAATCTGGAAGTGGAAGAATATTGGAGACGAGTTTTAAAGTTAAAGGACCTATACTGAAATGTTCCCAAATTTAAAAAAGATTGTCGGGCTTTTGCTTGATTTGCCTTTTTCCAATGCTAGTGTGGAAATAATTTTCAGCCAGCTCAAATTAATAAAATGCGATAACCGGAACAGACTGAACACTGAAACTATTTCTTCTTTGATGGCATCAAAAGCAAATATGTATACAAAACGCCATAAAATTTGAGCCTTCAAAAAAAATGATGCATGCAAAAATAGCATATTAGCAAGACTGGTGCAGGTACTATTATTAAACTAATTTATACAATATTAACCTTATTAAATATCAAAAAGTTATAAGCAACAATTTTTCATGACTAGAATGCTAATATAAACCCTTTTTTTCAGGTTCCACCAGTTCCAATTAGCTCTCTCTATTTTATATAAGCGACGACGACAATAAAACGACTGTCTAAGCAGATACCTATTATTTATTATCTTAAGAGTAAAGCACAGTAGTGACAGGGGTTTATGAAATAAAGAAATGAAAAAAATAAGATACAGATGTGTAAGGCATAGATTAACTTTTAACCAAATCAAATCTGCTCCTGAAAGAAAAGTGTATGTCTGGGCTCTATTTTATACATAAATGTTACATTACAATTCAGTTTAACCTTCCGTATACGAGGTGGGGTATGACATACCCCAGCGGTAAAAAAATCGTTGCAATTTTTAAACGAAAAAAACGCGTAAGTTGGTTTTCTCAGTAGCTGTAAATGCGACGTTGCCGCTCCGATCCGTGCAAAGCATTCAGTCCGGCGTCTGCCACAGATCGTGTGACACGTACGTAAAGTGCGCTTGGGTATCACACACCCCACCTTGTATAGCGCGTCACCCAAAAGGTAAGCGTAACTACTTCTGTTTTTTTATCATTTATATGTTTATTTCGGTGTTTAACGTGATGAAATATTGTTTTCAGGTAATAGTTTAACTAAAACATGTCTGGGTTATCAGCAGAAGATATATTACGAGCGCTAACAGGAGAAGACGATGATGATATTGAGCCAGAACAAGAATCGGATGGTGATGCAGATCATATCAGTGCTCAAAGCAATACAGATAGTGAAGTGGATGCGGACATACCGTCTTCGGATTCAGACAGTGATAACTTACCACTCTCGAGGTTGCAACAAGCTAGTCATACCGAATATTATAAAGGTAAAGATGGGGTAAAATGGCAAAAAAATCCATACCGGCTTACAGTTCGCACCAGAGCTGAAAATATTATTTATCATCTACCTGGCGTAAAATCAGTTGCGAGAGACAAGAAGTCACCTATTCAGTGTTTTTCTTTATTTATTACTGATGATATGATTGCTGATATCGTGAATTACACCAATGAGAAAATTCGTTTGCAATCTACTAACGACCCTCAAAAATCTGAAATAACACTGACAGAAATGAAGGCACTGTTTGGATTGCTTTTTCTATCTGGTTTAGCGCGTTCTAGTCGTCAAAATACAATCGACTTATGGGCCACAGACGGTACTGGAATGGATGTGTTTCGAGACACATTGTGTAGAAATAGATTTGTTTTCTTACTGAAAAATTTGAGATTTGATAGCGCTGCTACACGAAGTGAGAGAATAATGATAGATCGATTAGCCCCGATTAGAAGTATATTTGAACAATTTGTAAAAAATTCTCAAGATGTTTACATTCCGTATGAAAACCTTACTTTGGATGAAGAACTAGTAGCTTTTAGAGGACGTTGCGGTTTCCGCCAATATATACCATCTAAACCAGCAAAATACGGTATCAAAATTTATGCTTTGGTGGACAATAAGACCTATTACACCCTAAATATGGAAATATATTGCGGCAAGCAACCTGAGGGTCCTTATGCTATTAGCAATAAACCCTACGACGTAGTTGATCGACTGGTACAATGTGTTTCACAAACTTCACGAAATGTTACTATGGATAATTTTTTCACAAGTTACGAGAGCACTAATCATTTACTGAAAGATCATAAACTAACTGTAGTCGGAACCTTACGTGCTAATAAAACTTGTATACCACCTGTATTCAAAACAAACCGTGAATTATATACTACCAAATTTGGATTCCAAAAAGATATTACAATCTTATCCTATGTACCAAAGCCACGTAAAATAGTGTATATGATGTCGTCTTTGCATCATGATAAAGAAATCGATGTTGAAACAGGAAGTCAGCAAAAACCAGCTATTATTACATTCTACAATCAGACTAAAAGCGGCGTTGATGTTGTCGATAAATTATCGAGAACTTACGATGTTTCACGTAATTCTAAGCGTTGGCCTCTGACGATATTTTTCGCTTTACTCAATCATGCTGGTATAAATAGTATGATTATACACATGCTCAATAATGGTATTGAGAAAAATAAAACTAACTTGAGATGTAAATTCATTCGGGAATTAGGTTTGTCTTTAGTAAGATCCCACCTAGAAACAAGAAGGCAGAACCAAAGACTTCCTAGGAAACTGCGCCAAAGAATTGAAAAGTATTTTCAAAAACCCCTTGAAAACTTACAAGAACCGCCGGCAAAAAGGTCTAATACAATGCAAAGATGCTCACTTTGTCCTAGACAAAAAGATAGGAAAACTAGGTACATTTGTAAAAAATGTAATAAGCCTATATGTATGGAACATGCAGATTTTTATTGTCAAGACTGCGGAAACTTAAGTGATTAAGATTTGATTAATTATTGTTTGTTTTTACTAAATTGTTAATGTTTAAAACTAGTTATATTGTAGTCTTATAAATTAAGAAGACTGATTCTAATATTATGTGCCATTTGATTTTAGTTCTCAAGAAAAGGTTTAATAGATTATAGTTAGAAGAAAAAGTTAAGTTTTTGTACTTTTATTAATAAAAGTCTATTGTAATGTAAAAATAACATTTGTTTTACTTAATTCAATTCATTATTAGATATAAAAACATATTTATTATTATTTAACAATCTTAAATATCAATTATGCTAATTTTACTACCTTTCATGTTTGGGGTATATCAAACCCCACCTAGTATAGCATGATGAGATTAGTCACCTCGTATACGGAAGGTTAATGTACAATATGTATCCTTTATGATGTTAAGTATGTAAAAAGGCTAAATATATTTTTTATTACACCAAATTTATTTTATTTGCAGGTTTTTTTTAAATGAAGAAAGGAAGAGCATTAAATTCATTGAATATGGCAACTACGGTAACACAGGGTCCAGATTCAAATACACCAAATTGTGTTGAAACTGAAGTAGATCAATCAGACGACGAATTGATACCACTGAGTCAAATGCGGAATAGAAACAACAGAGGTGGTTTTCGACTGATTAGCAACAACATTGAACAACATGATTTGAATGAATGTTCAGCAGTTGATGTGACTATGATCGAGAATTTTAAAGGTATTATTTACCGTCACCTAATAAAAATCGCAAAATGTGTTGGTAAGCGCATAACTCGAGAACGGCTGAACCGATTTCGATAATTCTTTTTTTATTATATTCCTTGAAGTACGAGGATGGTTTTTATGTAGAGAAAACGTAAACATGTACCACGGGCGAAGCCGGGGCGGAGCGCTAGTTAATAATAAATTTCTAATAAGATGACAACAAAAATTAACTAATTTACAATGTAGGAGAGAAAAGTGAAAAAGTTCTTTAATTTATTTTGTATTCTTTCAGATTTTAAATTACAATAACTGTGTAGTCATTCTATATATTTTACTGACTTAGGTAGGTACTATTGGAAATTAAAGCGTGAAGTTGGATTTTGTTCCGTTTCACCCCGTTTTACGATATAAATTGAACTAAAGATATAAATAAGTACATACTTACCAAATCTCAAACATTTCAATAGAAATATGTTGTTATTTTTTTACCTATAATTACCTTCGTAATTTTACTTATTAATATGAATTTGAACTGTTCTCCTGTTTGGAACAACAATTGCTAGCTAATACTGCTTTTATAACAATATCAATTATTATCAAAATATATATCAATTATTATTGATGAGAATCATTATGACACAACCATAAACAACTGACAATTAATATAGATGACATCACCACAGATAATTAAATTTTCATCCTATAGATTATAGATGTACCACGTAGTCAGTGCTGCCAAATCTATACTAATATTATAAAGCTGAAGAGTTTGTTTGTTTGTTTGTTTGAACGCGCTAATCTCGGGAACTACTGGTCCAATTTGAAAAATTCTTTCCGTGTTAGATAGCTCATTTATCGAGAAAGGCTATAGGCTTTATAGAGTCTGGCCAGCCAAAGCAGAACCCAGTGTTTTTTGTAGCGGCCACATTATGGAATGTCATCATGGCGTTTCGGCGTAGTTAGTTGTCAATTTTGTTGAAAACGGTTCAAATCATTTGCTTTAATAACGTTTAAATCCTGCTATGTTGTGTACCTAATGTACCTATATACTATGCTCACCTCTAAGAATATCAAAAGTATCAAAATGTTTTTTTCTTAATAAAGCCGATGTTACCAGGTCCATATTTTTTAAATTTGCCGCCTTTTACTGGGTTCAGCTTTGGCTGGCCAGACTCTATCATCACGCTACGACCAACAGGAGAGGAGCCACGGGTGACGGGGGTGAAACCGCGCGGAGCGGCTAGTCGTATTATAATAACAAAGTAAGGCAAACACGCCTTAGTTTGCCTTACCTAGCGCGAAAGGACGACGCAGTCGTATTTTTTGTGTAATAATTTTATTATACATAGGTACTTACATATTCTATTATGGCGCGCACAAACTGTTCCGTTTACGGATGTAAATCTACATTGAAATCCCAGAAGGAAACAATATTTCAGAAAGATTGTATTAATTGTATCTGTTGAATTAAAATCAAAGCTATGTATATGTTGTCCTCATTATTTTCTAATCAGATTGTACAATACAATGTACATCCCAATGCGAATGCATTACTTAGTTGAATGTTATAATATACAAAAAAACATCCAAAAATAAAGTGTCCACGTAAATAATATTTATCTGTAATTATATATTTATGAACAAATAATTACATCAGATTTAATAATCGCAATTATTTTGAATGCACATATCAATAAATGATTTCATCATAATATTAATAATCACAATTGTTTTATTTCCCATTTGTTGCAACCCTAGCGTATTTTCGTGTGGCAGCGTAAGTACCTACGCTGGCGGCGGCATCGCGCGACATCAAAGGCGTTTCATTACTGTAGGAAATAATATTGTAATACTGTGTATGAACTAAGTAAAAGTTAGGTATAATTAAATATGAAACCAGTCTACGTACTTTAAAAATTACCCAAAAGTGGATGTAGTACCATTATGTGGCAACATTCACAATTAGTGTTGCCGAACTATCGATAGTTTGACTATCGATAGTTGACCTTGAAAATAAGTCAGAATATCGATAGCACTATCGATAGTATCGATATTATCGATACTATCGATACTATCGATAGCGTTAATCATGGAATACTATTGATGAACTGCAATAGTATCGATAAAATCGATAGTATTGATTGCCAATAGTTGCTATACTATCGATACTGTCGATAGTATCGATACTATTGCTACTGAATATTGCAACTACAATCGATACTATCGATAGTACTGATACTATCGATAGTTTTGAGCTATCGATAGTAGTAAATTGTGCAATAGTATTGTTCACGATTTCTTGGTATAATGGGTCAGTCAATGGGCTTATTGGATTACGAATTAACGAACTAAAAAAAATGGATTGTACAAAGCGCCAATATATAACTTGAAAAGTATTATAACCAAACATCTAGTTCTCTGTCATCCACTATAATATTATTGATAAAGCAATACTATCGAGAAAAAGGTCACTATCGATGGGACGATATTATCGATAGTATCGACACTATCGATAGTATCGATAGTTCGTTCGATATTGAGCTTCGATAGTATCGACACTATCGATAGTATCGATAGTTCGTTCGATATTGAGCTTCGATAATATCGATACTATCGATGGTATTGCCACAGTATTACCATTATTTCCTACAGTAGTGCGACGAATGTACTTGTGCAGAGAAACGGAGGGGAACTGGCGGGGGTCGGGCGACGCGGGCCGCGTAAAGCAAACACGCTTAGTTTGCTTTACCTAGCGCGAAAGGATGACGCAGTCGTATTTTTTGTGTAATAATTTTATTATACATAGGTACTTACATATTCTATTATGGCGCGCACAGACTGTTCGGTTTACGGATGTAAATCTACATTGAAATCCCAGAAGGAAACAATATTTCAGAAAGATTGTATTAATTGTATCTGTTGAATTAAAATCAAAGCTATGTATATATGTTGTCCTCATTATTTTCTAATCAGATTGTACATCCCAATGCGAATGCATTACTTAGTTAAATGTTATAATATACAATTAAGAACATCCAAAAATAAAGTGTCCACGTAAATAATATTTAGCAGTGCAATATCTGTAATTATATATTTATGAACAAATAATTACATCAGATTTAATAATCGCAATTATTTTGAATGTACATATGAATAAAGATTTCATCATAATATTAATAATCACAATTGTTTTATTTCCCATTTGTTGCAACCCTAGCGTATTTTCGTGTGGCAGCGTCATTACCTACGCTGGCGGCGGCATCGCGCGACATCAAAGGCGATTCCTTACTGTAGGAAATAATGGTAATACTGTGGTATTGCTATGTGTCGATAGTATTTACGCTTATAGGACTATCGATACTATCGATAGTATCGACACTATCGATAGTATCGACACTATCGATACTATTGCTTTTCCCCAACTATCGATAGTTAATCGATAGACTATCGATAGTGGACTATCGAGCGGCAACACTATTCACAATACATTTCAGTATTATGCAAAATTTCTAAAATATTTTGATGTAAAAGTACTTACAGATGAAAAGAAACAACATATTCTTTATTACATTCCACGTTTCTGACCTCTTCCTGCACGTAAATACGCTGCAATTTGGCATATTTCGCTCCTGTTTTTACACGTTAGTTTTATATTTAACCGCTATGACCGGCGGACTCATACCTTTGACGAGAGGGGAGCGCCTGCCAATGGCCACCCCGATTGGTTTAATGCTATAGGTATTATAAAGTAGTTACGATAGCATCTTTCGGCTTGGATGTAACTGTAGGGGGGGGGATTATCAACAAAAAAGCATTTATAAGCTAACAGCTAACCGTTTAACTTAATTTTCGAGTAAAGTTATAAAGTTGACGTAGGCAACACTGTCAGGAGACGATAACTTTTTTCATATATATATTTTCTGTCATCTAAGGTAATAGACCGGGAGATACTGACACAAAATTTCGAGTCATTTGTAACAAGGATGGCGGTTCTACAGAGGTCTTAGTACGCAATGACAAAAAGAAAAATGATGGTGTGAACGCTGGTACCGGTGGCTTAGTCGCGTGGGCGTTTGTCGAACTCGTCGGAAAAATAGCGAAAGTCAAACGATTTGTAACACAAAAATTTTAGAATTTACCGATAGCCCATAAAAAAGTAGTAGGCGGTAGTGTCATGCCATACTTTTCCGGTGTGACTTACAGCCCGCCATACCGACGCGAATGTGTTGATTTAAATAAAACAATCATTCAACCATTTGTACCAGGCTAACTTTTGCACAGGTAACTATCGTCGTGCAGCCATTTACGAAAATCGCCATGCCATACTTTTCGGACGATTCCAAATGGTCGCCATACCGCCGAAAATCTGCAAAAAATTTTTATTTCGCCAAACTTTTTGTACCAGTATTGCATTTGGATTTTTGGAGAGTGTTTGATAAAATGTGACCATTATTATATTTGCCATACTTCGAGTAGGGGGAAAAAGTGCTGTCATACTTGAAAACTTAATTTATTATTAATTTATATAAGTGAAGATTTCCAACACATAGATCTTTGAAATTTTGTATTTATATTTGTTGATCCTCAAACTTACAGGAAAAATAAGTGCCATACTGTTACAAATCGTTTGACTTTCGCTATTTTCCGACGAGTTCGACTAACGCCCACGCGACTAAGCCGCCGGTACCAGCGTTCACGCCATCGTTTTTCTTTTTGTCATTGCGTACTAAGACCCCTGTAGAACCGCCATCCTGTTACAAATGACTCGAAATTTTGTGTCAGTATCTCCCGGTCTATGACCACGTAATGACAGAAAGCCTTTTCGCCAATGTGCGCCAATGTCGTTCGTCTAGAATCTTGATCAACGGTCGGCAGCAGGCGGACCGCGGTCCGTGTGCTTTTCTATTTATAATATAGAAAGAGTGATTCAAGAGGAAGGTTTTAGTATATAATTTTTAAGGTTTTAGACAAAACGGGCGAAGCCGCCTGCGGAAGGATACCTAGTATCAAATAAATATGATGGGCAACTGAACTCAGTGGGGTTGTATGACACATTCTATCACTACTCTAGTGCCACTGAGTTGTGTGTCTACTTACTGATACTGCCTACTGGTGTTTTATTATAGACTATAAAAAATAATTTTACATGCAAGCATGACCAATATAACTAGATCAATATAAAATGCAATAAGTAATAAAAAATCAATATAATTATCGACATTTTAATTCGAAATTTCAAACAAAACATAAAATATAACGGACGGAGACTTAATCATCTATGATTCTGACATTATACTATGTAGGTACAAGTGCTACACTAAACATTACATACAAAATACATCATTTAGATTCTGAAAAACATAATATATTTGTATCACTTCTGACTAGGGAATGCAATCTCGCGAGATTGAGGATCGGACGAGATCTCGCGAGATTATGAAAATCAATCTCGCGAGATCTCGGCAATTTCGAGATCTCGCGAGATTGGTAGTTCAGAGTATCAATTTTTGCAAATAATTTCACTAATAAAATAGATATAGAACTCCCGGGACATTGAAAGAAAAAGAACCATAGGTATTTTGAAATCAACATTTATTTTTACGAAGTCAAAAAGATTAATTAATAAAAATAATAGAATTTGAGTTGAGACTTGAGATCAATCAAATCAAAGGCTCATTTCGCCAAACTAAAAAAGAGAAATAGAATATAAAGTGAAAACCAAATAAAAACAATCAAATTAGGAACATTAGCAACATCTCGCTATACAATTATTTACAAACTGTTTTGGAAGTAGCTTCTTAGAAAGCACAACGTATTTAAGGTATCGTCACCTAACCTACACCTTATTTTGCAGGCTAGATAGCCAGCCGCTGAGAATGCCCTTTCAGATTCCACACTTGTTGGTACTATAGTTGTGAGGCAGTTATCAGCGAACTGCAAAAGTTCTCCTAAGACCCCAAAAGTTCACAAGTAGATCGGAGTTCGCTCCGTCCGTGTCGGTCGTGTCAGTTCGCGCGCTGCTGCGCGTCAAATAGAACGTTTTCATGCTCGAGTTCAATCTCGCTAATCTCGCGAGATCTCGCCCATTTTTAGGCCGAGATTAATCTCGCATAAAAGGGCCGAGACGAGATTGCATTCCCTACTTCTGACGCAGAGGAATATAATTTAAGCAAAACAACATAATGGTATTATACCTTTAATAGCTTACAGATATATTGTGAAACTAACTAGACTTAAATAAGACCAGAATGCGGACGGATTTACACTAAACTAAGTATAAAAATTAACCAGTTATACACAGACTGCAAGAATTAATTTCCCTAAGAATTTCATTTAAGGCACAATTAGTTATATTTTAGAGGTAAAGATATTTTTTGTGAAGGTTAATTAATATATTTCTTTTATCTCTTAACATAATGTTAATATAGAATAAGCATTTTTGATATTCATCAATAAATGAGACATTAATAACCATTAAGAAAAAAATTATATAAAACTAAATCAGTGTTATTTTTATCAGTTTTATAAACGAGACCAAAACAACATACTTGTTACCGTCTAACAAGCCTGGTGGGTAAAGTATACCTATAAAAACATATTTACACACATAATAAAATATCATTTTATATCAAGGGACAATATTTATACTTATTTTTATAATATTAAAATGTTTACAATTTCATTCATACAACATTCCATAAATTGTATCTATTTTGAAAATAGCTAATTCATACATACAAGAGCTTTTTATGAGGCTTAACATAAAATCTTTAAAGAATAAATAGGTACAAAATGCTTTTATTAATATTTAAAAGTATATATAAATTATAATATTTAATCTATATATTGCTATTTATAACAAACATGCTTTGAATTCATAGACAGGCGTTCAGTCGAAAAATTTAAGTAACAGATAAATAAATATTGCCCCTGTGTTCTCATACAAACTATATAAAATTATTATTTTACTGATAAACCTTTCATATATTTAAAATATTATAATAATAAAATTCCACAAACTTCCCTTATAGAAATGCAACACTATGTGCCAAGCTATTTACAATTTTTATAGAAAAGAACTTTGTTCATACACAAAATAATGTAATTTTATTATATCAAAGAAAATTCTTATAAAACCATATAAAAGATTGATTTTCAAAATCAAACATACTTATCAGAAATAAAAATAAAAACCAGAAATATTAAATAAAATATTGCATGATATTGCACAAAAATTTGTTGATTGTTGAAGAAATTTCTGTTAAAAAACTAAAGACAAAAATAGGGAAGAAAATACAGTGTTAGTATGAAATAATGTGCGTCACGTACATTTTGAGAGTCAATATCCTACAAAAGTAGTATCTATAATACTTACATACTTTGTTAAAAAAATGTGTGCATTTTAAGTTCATACATACCCTACTTTACTTCTAACATTTTTACTCTGTAGTCCAAGAAATTGAACACTGAATTAAAATTCAAAATGAGACCGCATATGTAAAAAATCAATTCCTATAAATACTTTATTTTTCGACAATTAAGGGCTGATTTTTCAATCCTTGGTTAATTCTTATCCATCCAATAAAGTACATATTACACAATAATATACAGATGTGACCTAAAAACTGTCAAAAAGTGGGCAAGTAACTCATTTTTAAAATGGTTGTTTAATACGATATTCGATGAATATGTTTTAACTAAGGATTGAAAAATCAGCCCTAAGTTGAAAATAAACTGTCAAATTGTTCTTAATTGCTTATGTCTCATTTTTTTCTTATCAAACAATGTAACTAATATGTGTTTGATTTTATTCGTTACTTTCCATATAGTATTTGTTATATTTAAATATTTCAATGAAAATGCACAAAATGAAGCAATACTTACATCAAAAACCATTTTTATCAGCCCAAAAATTATTGCATACTTGAAAATAATATTACTCTTTCCTTTCTTCTTACAAATACATACATAAAACATACATAACATAAAATGGCAGAACTTGTAAACAATTCTTATACAGTCATACGCACAACAATTGTCTATCTAAATACCTGAATATCAATAAACAAAATTCGTTAAAACAAATTAATATAAACATTGACATACAATAAACATAAACTCACAGTCATCTTTTTTATATGATCTACAATTACATAATATTATGTTCTGCATGGTACAAATAATAATATACTTAGGGCCGTGCAACAAACTATTATCGACATTGTTCTGATTAAAATAAGATTCAAAATCAAATAACAACAATTTCTTTCGGGGAGAATTTTTTTGTAATAAAACGGGAAATATCCAAAAATTTTACAGTGACAGTTTTGCTTTTGATAGATCTGTGACAGTTTTGCTTTTGACAGACCTGCGACAGTTATAATTCTGACAGATTTAGCGCGATTGTGAATCCATTTATTTATTGTACGTCAACTGTGTATACCCAGACATTTGCTTATACCTAGCTGATAAATACCTTGTAAATTACACTTCCGTGCTATGCGTTTGTATCCTGACCTTTTTCTGGCTACCGTTCCGATTTAACGGTGGCGAGTTGCCCGAATACCCCGGGTTCTGTATGCCCAGACCGCCTTGTTTTGGCTTCTTCAACGAGGACCGTAACGGTGATCTTGTTATTGTGCTCGCGTCTGACAGCCCTGTGAGGGTTGTTGCCGTTGTGTTCATTGAGGCCACTGAGCCGTGTCCGTTTGTGGAATACGGCTTGCCAGATGCGTCTGTCATTGATATGCCTGGAATTATATATGCATATTTGAGTTAAGATTAAAATTTTTTTTGAAGTGAAAACTTCTTTAGCGGCGTTGGGTATAAAATCTTAAACTCGCGTCAGGACACGTGACCTGATCGAAAAAGCGTAAGACGGATGGATATCAAACATGCTCAACGTTAATAATCAAGTTTTCACTTCTGCCGGCACTCCCGGAGTGCAACCCGTCTTTTTTTTATTAATAATAGGGAAGCGCATGACCACGATCTGGCTTGCTGGTAAGCGAAATGTGGCCTAAAATGGAGTTCATTTCCCTAGTAATTTTACCATAATAATACACTTTATGTATATAACCAATTAAAATCAATCCAATCAGTTATAGTAACAGTTTCATACAGTTGAAAAAAGAATGAAAACAGGTGCAGTCGTTTTTGTAAATTTGAGTTTTTGGCGAGCAGACGCACTTTTTTTTTATAACAGGTTGCGTGTATCTGTCCTAAAAAAACTTTGTAAATATGTAATAACTAGCTTTCCGCCCGCGGCTTTGCCCGCGTTTTCAAAGAAAAACCCGCATAGTTCCCGTTCCCGTGGGATTTCCGGGATAAAACCTATGTGTTAATCCAATTTACCCTCTATATGTGTGCTAAATTTCATTGTAATCGGTTCAGTAGTATTTGCGTGAAAGAGTAACAAACATCCATACAAACTTTCACATTTATAATATTAATAGGATTTAATTTTTTCAATCTTTTTGTACAAATAAAATATAACTACCTCTTCCTTCCTTAAAACCAGGATTATTTATAGTAGTTGCTGTCGGTTCGCCGATCGGGATGGTCGGGTCGCCGCCTTCCCGCCTCGAGAATAACGTGTCGTATAACGACATTATGAATAGGAGGGAATTTATCACGATGCATACTATCTGAAAATGAAAATTATTAGCGTTTAAATAATAGAATAGTGATAGAAATAAATACCTATGTATTATATATATTATGTATATAGTATATATATTATGTATTGGCTATCTCTTTCTTTCATGAAGAAGGTAACTTACTTCTCTGATGTATCGAAATGTAATGTAAGCATGACGTTAGGTAATATATCCGTAACTTGTCAATATAAATAACGAATTAAGTTTATATTATCTATAAATTCCCCGATTAAAAAGTTAAAACCATACCACGAGAAACATGATATACGTAAGAGAACTACTTTGAATGTAGGAAAAGTGATATTGAATAAAAAAATATATATTTAAATTCGATTCAGTTATATTGGTTCTGTTTAAAATCAAACTTATATGTTACAGTTTATACTTCCATTATTTTTAATTCAGTTATATTTACCTATAATCATTTCATTTTATATAATAAATATGAATTTTGAATACTACTTTCTCTTGGTATAGTGCTTAAATAATTACCTGTACATAAAAAGCTTCACCCCTAGTCAGATAAAATCCTCTGTCATCGCCTTGTACTGCGAACAGACCGGCTGCAGCGATTGACAGGAGCGCTGGAAAAATAAACATATAAATAGGTATTATGTCTCAAATAAAGAAACTAGAAACTAGAAAGGTATTATATTTATTGCCAAAAATAATTGCATGTATGAATACAAGAAAATTACGTAATATTATACGATACGCATTCTTTTTAAAGCTTCATGTGAACGAATGCATACCTATCGAACTTTTATATTTTTTATCAATCAAGTTCCAAAAAAGGCAAAGGTTTTCAAATCGCTTGTATTATTATATTTTCGGGTTTGCCTCAATACTTTCGACTCGGTGAAACGATCTTGAAAGGTTGGTCCCATTTCTGATCATTTGAAGGTGGTTTAAGTTTATGGTTAGGTAACTAGCTTTCCGCCCGATGCTTCGCCCGCGTTTTCAAAGAAAAACCCGTAGTTCCCGTTACCGTGGGATTTCCGGGATAAAACCAATCCTATGTGTTAATCCAAGTTACCCTCTATATGTGTGCTAAATTTCATTGAAATCGGTTCAGGAGTATTTGCGTGAAAGAGTAAGAAACATACACATACACATCCATCCTCATAAAATTTCGCATTTATAATATTAGTAGGAAATAATAATGTATCATTTATTTATACTCACTCGCCAGCAACGCAAGCGCCAACTTCATCATAACCAGGTGGGTGTACTTGAAGCCCACCTTCTCCTTGGACGAGATCATGGCCAGCTGCAGCACGGACAACACGCAGAATACCCCGAGAACTGACACCCCTATCGCACCCACCACACCGGCTAGGTACACCGCCGCTGTAAGGAGAGAGAATTTATTAGAAAACGTGGTACTATTATTAAATAGCATTCAAACATTTACGAATCTCTACTAAAAAACCTCATCAAAATCGGTTGCGTAGTTTTAAAGTTCTATCTATGTATATCATATAGGGTGGAATAATAATGTAAGATTTATTTAGTAGTAAGTTTATGTACTTAGTAAATTAAGATTTAAGAAGTATTTTTTTTAAATTCCGTGATTTTTTTATTTCCTCAATCACCGAACGAAACGTTACCATAATGTATATTTATTACCTACGATTAACTGTGTATAATATGTGGAATTAAATCCTTTGCCAATTTTGGTCATATACACTTGTACTATACTCTAATTATTTAATAATAATAATAACTTTATTTATGTCAATAAAGTTATTATTATTATTAAATAATAATAACTTATGTAAATAAATATTATAAATATAAACACTGTTTAGGAACACTTATCACTTTAAAATTAGCGTTTTTTTTATTTTTATTAGGTACTACAATTATATAAAACTGATTCACAATAACTGTATAAATAACTGTATTTAACCGCAGAGCATTAGGTACTATGTGAACAAAATATATTCGCAAAGACCTCAAAAGTGAGTTATTAATGATCTTGCGTTATAGATCTAATGATTCTTCAAATCACTTAACAATTCATTAGTAAATCACAAGAATAGATATTTATTGTAATAAATTGTACAATAATATATAAATAGCTTAACGTCGTCATTTTGTACAATGCTCTAAGTTTTTAACTCCTTAAATTGAATTTTGAAGGATCAAAAAACTTCCATTTAAAACCACAGTTTGGATAAAAAGCTAAAATTCTAACAAACATGAAACAATGTATAAATGATGCCTTATAGTTAAATATGTAATACAATTAATATTTCGTTCATAAATTTAGAAAAAACTCCATATGTACTTAAAGCAAAAAATAAATACAATGAGCAGTCTCAGTTTGAATACAAAAAATAAGAAACATCTTTACCACTGTATACTTATGTATTCATTGACCATAATTACTTCTAGAGTTGTTATAAAAGATACAAAGACAGACACAGTTTTGATTACATATATTATAATAACGGCATACAAATATACGTTTAACGAAAAAATAAACGGGTGACCATCCGTTCAAAACTTGACATTGGCAGAATCCGTCCTCACTGGGATCAGGAGTTGCCATTTGAAAAAAAGAAGTCAAGAAGAAGAATAAATAAAGTATCTAATATTAACATTATAGCGTGAAAGCCATACCAGCTATTTTTCCTGTGCAAGTTTCACCCACAAAAAAGCTATGACTAGCTTATATGCTTTTCCGAGGCTTTGTGATGATCTGTTTCAAGTTTTATTATTATTGGTTAAAATTCAAATTCAACCGTAACAGATGAAAAGACAAACAGGTTACTTTCGCATGAAAAATATTAGCTAGGGATTTTCAAGCATATTTGCGAACATTATCAACAAAAAGGCTATTTCGACGAAAAAATAACTAAATTTCAAC
>CAJQZN010032215.1:2202-23741 GCA_907164685.1 Colias eurytheme | reverse complement strand
GAACCCTTTGTGCGCGAGCCCGACTCGCACTTGGCCGGTTTTTATTTTATCATTCGTCAGAGCTTTGATCAAGAATGTGTGTACCTATTATATTATTTTTCATGATACAAATTATCCAATCTATACTTTTGATATTATAAAGCTAAAGAGTTTGTTTGAACGCGCTAATCTCAGGAACTACTGGTCCGATTTGAAAAATTGTTTCGGTGTTAGATAGGCCATTAATTATCGAGGAAGGCTATAAACCATCACGCTAAGACCATAGCAACGGAGCAATGCGGGTAAAACCGCGGGGCACAGCTAGTTACAAATATTTGTACGGTTGTGCTAAAATGCGTGTAACATAATGTTTAATAAATAGCACATCAATTAACGACTACATATTTGTGATTTTATATGAACATTGTTGTAGATACGCGTCAATTGCAATAAATTCTTTAGTTTATGCTCCATTCAAATATTTTTAACATGATAAAAATATTGACTTTTATGTGAATTTGAGCCAATAATTCCATACAGACTTTCCGTCTGCATAAATTTTTATTTTTTTTATTTTCTGTAATTTTAACACGTTCCATTGCCACTAATATAATTATTAGAGACGAATCTAACGTCGAACCACAAATCTCATTTAATAAATAGGTACCTACTGGCTACTGTTTTTAAAAGCTTGCGAGATTAATTTACTCATCAATTAACCCAAAGGAGAAGTTAGTAAACTTTATATGTAAGCAGTAGATAATTTGTATAATTACTAAAATAATTCCAAAAATTGTTACACAATTAAAAAACTTAAGTTTTTCAGGAGTAGTATTTACTATTTAGACGCAGAATAGGCGAATGACGTCGATTTACGGAAACATGCTCCACGAAGTATCTATCATAAGCTATGTTACAGCTGGTGATGTAATATTGTTTCACACCCAACTAAATGGGTACGAAGGAATAATGACTAGGCATTATATGATATTTTAAACAAATAAATCTATAATCCACAAATCCACATCTCAGGTTCATACGGGGGCATGCTGGCAGCGTACTTCAGGATGAAGTACCCTCACATAGTGGCTGGAGCCATCGCAGCATCAGCCCCCATTCACATGTACCCTGGCATGGTACCCTGTGACGTGTTCCATAGGATCGTGACTTCTAGCTTCAAGATCGCTGACGAGAAATGCGTGGACAATATACGACATTCTTGGGCTGTTGTCAGGTAAACGGGTTACGATGTGAAATATACACAGACGGTAATGATAATTTAAATTTCTAACCTTTCACAAAAGTTTTAATTGACTAAACATCGCTGGTGAAATATAAATGGAAAACACAATATTTTTTATTGAAGAAAACAAAAGACATTGTTACCGGCATAAATTTCTCGTTCTAATAATGTGTGAGAATCGAATACATTTTCCCCGCATCAATTTCATATTTACTGTATGAATGACGTCGCGCGTCGTCGTTTTCGATATTCTTTATGGTTGGATATTGGTAGCTAAGACAAAAAAAACCATAACAATTTTCAAAGCAGATAATTCTCCAGAACTGGTTTGATCAAAATTCGTATATGACACAGTTCAAAGTGCATCGCTTTTTTTAAAACTATCAGATAGATTAGACTGTTCTTTATTATTTTTTCTTTTTTTTTTTTTTATGTTAGCTCCAACAAAAGAGCAGGCGACTCACTTTCTAGAGGTTCGTCGCCGCCCATGAGCGTTCGCACTGTCGGAGACATTGCGAACGTTTTGCTGGCCTTTAAGATATGTATATGTATAATGTAAGAGTATATGTAATTAATATTGTATCCTTTTCAGAAAATTTGCAGCAGCAGCAAACACAAGCGAATGGCTCCACAAGAAATGGAACCTCTGTGATCCAATCAAAGACGAAAAAGACGTTAACATGTTGGTGGAATTCCTGCAGTCAATGTACGAAACTCTTGCGATGGTTAACTACCCTTTCGCATCGGATTTCCTCGTTTCCTTACCGGCTCAGCCTGTGAGGACTGTCTGTCAGTATTTGAACGAAACGTTGACTGGGGAGAAATTGTTGGAAGTAAGTTGAAAGCTGTAATTCGTAAAACCATACTTACATTATAATATGTAGCATCACATTTTTCTAAATCGCGCATGTGTAATATTTTCTCTACAAACCTTTATGCATATAACTTCTATAACAAAACAATCTCGTCGATAATAACAAAGTGAAACAAATACCTATATTTTAATTAATATCAATTTAAAGGTTTTATTTTCTTACAGGGAATAGGAAAGGTGTTGCAAGTATTCACAAATTACGACGGCAAGGGCTCTTGCGTTGATTACAAGAAAGGTGACGATTATGGCAACCTTGACGCTGCGGGTTGGGACTTTCAGGTAAAAAATAAATCTGACTAGCTGTGCCCCACAGTGTCATGAGTCATGACATAAACTATAATTGCATTACTTCAGAAACCCACTTTAGCCTTTAGACACTTTTGGCATGCTATGATATATTTTTTCCCACTTTTGCAACAATTTTCTTTGGTGCGATCTAAGTGTAATTTACAATTTAACCTTTCGCGGAATATGGAATTATTCGTAATGAAAAAAATTCAATTAGAACCCGCACTTCCTGAAATAAGCACTTTATGCAAACTCGTCACCTTATTACATTACTATACAAATATCGATTTTTTTTATCAGAATATCGTTCGCGAACATTACTTATTAGTTATTTTGAACTACACCACAGGCCTGCACAGAAATGGTGATGCCAATGTGCACAACTGGCAAGGACGACATGTTCGAACCATCGCCATGGAACTTTACGCAGTACTCCGAGGAGTGTCACAGGAAATACAACGTGTACCCGCGACCAGATGGCGCTGGTGTCGAGTATGGAGGCGATAGGCTACATGCCGCATCCAATATTGTGTTCAGTAACGGTTTACTTGATCCGTGGGCGGGAGGTGAGGAAAATATTAATATGTTTTTGGACGATTATAGTAGAGCCATTTTAATAGGCAACATTTGACAGTTCAACAAAATTCAACAACGTAACCTAGTAACGACAACATAGAATAACATGATATTTCCTTTTGTTAGAACTACACATTTGCTTAACTTTTTTCAATTACGACCACATATTTATAATAATAATGACCGATACAAGTAATTTTAAGATTTCATTTTACTGATAAACCATTCTAAACATTATAAACAATTTCTGAATTGAAGAACTGACGTCGCTACAATTTTGTGTCAATAAACCTTTTTTCTTTTTAAATACCAGAGACGTTACTCTAAAAATCGAAAACTGACATCTAGAATCGAATGTATTGATTACTTGTGAATAAAAATCACCATAAATTAATAAATTCGATTGACAAATGTTTCAAATCCGTATCGATTAATTCACTTTAATCGATGTTTTTAAGCAGGTTACCTCTCTTCGAAGATAAAATTGATAGACGTCAAATGTTGCCTATTAAATTGGCTCGACTATAATTGATAGTTTTAAAAGCTTATAAAAAAGTAGGTTTATGTATTTGATCTTATTGTCTATTGTCTATTGGTCCATTGAAAAGTTACATTTGGGGTCGCATTTTTTATTATCAGATAAATAGTTTAAGAGATATATCGTTAAAACCATTTCAACCGCTATTTTCAAGATGGCGGCCATGGGACAAGGGTGGCGACCCCACAAACTTGGTTTTAGCTTCACACTGACCCCCCCTACACATCAAATAAATAAAATTGCGTCCTCTAAAAAACTCAAGGTCAGGCCTAAAAAATGTAACATTTCAATGGATCATATTGCCTTTTTAAAAATTAGTTCATGATACAATTTACTGAGTTTTGTTACCGCCTTAACTACTGAACCTATTTGCGTGAAATTTGGTATAGAGATATTTTGATAGCCGAGAAAGGACATAGGCTACTTTTTACCCCGGAAAATAAGATAGGTTTTATCCCGTAAATCCCACGGGAACGGGGACTATGCGGGTTTTTCTTTGAATGCGCGGGCGAAGCTGCGGCTGAAAAGCTAGTAGATTATAAAAGAGACACATTCTTCACATACATTTCAAAAAATAAAACTGCATCAAAATCAGTTACTTAGTTTTGTAGATTTAAGCATACATAGGTACAGAGAAATGTGATTTTGTTTTATACTATGTAAACTTTGTTTTATATACTATGTATGTCATTTATAGCGGTATATAAGTGTTTGTTTATCAACTAATTTGGCAATGTACCTATAACCTAGGTTGATCTATAATAAGTAGGAGCGCAACGCCAACAAACTGTTTTACAGTTTGGCGAAAATTTGTTAAGGTTATATAGTGTTAATAATAATTAATGGTAAATTAAAAAAAAACACATGTATATAAATTATTGAAGCCTCTTTAATTAATAATTATAAAATTGGGCAATTGTGGTATTTAAACATTTTGTCTGTTACAGGTGGCATTTTGAACAGTATCAGCAAATCAGTGACAGCAGTGGTGATCATTGACGCAGCGCATCATTTGGACCTCATGCCAAGCACTCCTCAAGATCCGCAATCAGTTATCGCCGCCAGGAACATCCATAAGCAGAACATAGACAAATGGATCAGAGAGTTCAGACAAGAGAGGAAGAACAAACAATAGACAATAAATACTTTTCCAGTTTTTAATCTTGTTTTATTTCGTATCTCCGCATCGCTCCTTGCGCATTTAGTATATCCCTAGGTGTGCGTCCACACTGAATGCGCGGTGGCGGCGGCCTAGGCGGGCGCGACGAGCGGGCGCTCGCGGTGGCCACACCGACGCGCGAGCTCAAGTAGCGGTTCGACGTTTTTCGGGTGTTGCAAACTTTGGACGATTAGCTATTTTTACTGGACAGTCCGATTTTGAGATGAGAATATCATTATAGAAGTTGTACACGAAATAAATAAAACAGAGGAATAACGGGTGAATCTTATATGAAGAATTGAGATTATACCCTACAAAATTACTGTGGTGTATATAAGTGTTTTAGATTGAATCGCACTTATAAATAAAGAAGTTTCACTTCAACAATTAAGTATTTACCGCTATTTTACGAAAAACAATAAAGGATATAATATAAGAAGTCGAGCGACAAGACCGAACTGCTTTGATACCCCCGCCGTCCGCGCATTGGGTCGCTTGCTGACTAGGCCCGTAGTGTGGCCAGAACGCGCGGATAGGAGAGTTTGAAAACTACGCGCGCTGGCTCGCTCATTACTGTCGCACTAGGCTTCCGCCATAGTCATTTCAATGTGGACGCAAAGGCGCGTTTCATACGTTTGATATTTCGCGCCCGCCGTCGCAACCGCGCTAGGCTCGCAGTGTGGACCTGCACTAGGAATCATATTATGATATTGTATCTATTAATATATTGGATTGTGATATAAGAGAAAAAAATATTGTAATACTTACTAGCTGCCTCCCGCGGTTTCGCCCGCGTAGATGAGTTTTTCCATGTCCTAATCAAGTTACAGTGAAAATCGGAAATCTTGCTCTTTTGGTATAATATGTACCGTGTATACTTCCATGTGCAATGAGTAAAAAGTGGTTATGTATAAACAGACAATTTAATTATTATTTGTCAATATGCGAAAGTTTGTGAGGATTTTTGTTTTACTCTTTCACGAAATACCACTGTACGTATTTGAAGTACAGTAATATATGTTATACTTTATTACACGCATGAGCTAAGTGAGCTATAGAAATACAATTGGTATTGTTAGCAGTTTCGTCCGCGGGTAAAACCGCGCGACACAGCTAGTATAAAATAACGTTTCCGAACTGTAGATGTCAATTTGACAGTGATTTGACAGTTTATAGGTTATCAATCTGTCAGTGTAAATCGAATTTCGTTTTCAAAACAGAGTTGTTTATTTTTAAGTGATGTTTATTTTAATTTTATAACAAGAACGATGGGTCCCACTTGCAAATATTGCAATCAACCAGAGGATAAACAAATCCGACCAGGTCTAATATGCGAGGCGTGCATTTGTTTCGTACATTTATCATGTTTAAAAAGTGCAGGAACGCCGGGGGACTTTGATGGCGATGTATTTTTTGAATTCACATGTGCAGACTGTTCACCTAGTAAAGAAGAATGTTTCAATCGTAATAGAATTCTGTGGTGAGTGTCGAGTCTGTAATTGTTTGATACTTTTAACTTTTTGGTGGTAAAGATAAGACTTAGTTAACAGTAAAAGAGTCGTGCTTGTAACGTATTGGATCACGATTCACCAGTATTCTACTGAGAAACTTCTTTTAAGTGAAATTTTAGATAATTTCAACACTTTTAAATATTTGACATTCCATTTTCTGATGAGTAGGTATGTTAATATTAAGATTAACCACACTTAACAGATGTAAGACAAAGATGGTAACTACATAGTTTTAGATAATTCTAAAGATATGAAAATAATCTGCATAAAAAGTTAAATAAACAGCAAGTACCATATAGTATTTATCATAATAAAATTGTAATTTCAATTGTTTTCAGGGTAAATGTAATTCTGCTAACACTATACCACCTCAGCAAGCACATGAGTGGCATCAGCAACCATGGCTACTTCCACTATAAGACACACATCTGTTCCTTCATTGATAGATATTGGGTTCTTCTCTTTGGAGCTAAATGGTAAGTTTTTGTGGGTAAAATTTAAATAAACACCAAGCTAAAAAAAGAAAAGGAGAAAGATAGAGCATTTATTTATACAAGTAAATAAATATTGAAATGCAAAATAATATAAAAAGAACTTAAAACTAAAGATGTTTAAAATCAATTGCTGTTTTTTGCCTTAAAAAAATTGAAGAAGAAAAGTATCAATATTAACTGAAGCTGAAGAAAATTTATACGATAAGGTTTTTACTTCTTATCTATTTTGCTTATAATTTTAATTTACAATGAACATATTACAATGTCACAAATTAAAATTTAACACAAAAATGAATGTCAGTTCGATTCAAACTTAATGGCGGTTCAGAAGTTAGGTTAGGTACAAGTGTGAGTGCGGGTGTGCACAGGTCCCTTAACGTCCCGCTAATACCTAAAATTGTTTTCTGCGCATCGTATTGTACGATGTTCCGAGCCGCCATTAAGCTTGCATCATACCGTACCATGTAAAACATAACAATTTACACAACACTAAATACCCAAAAATTACAGTAAACAGAAGAAAAACTGGATAGGCACAATCGCAGGTGCGCTATCAAGCTACAGCAACCTGCTCGTCCAGTCTGGTTCTGTACAGCTTGGTGAAACCGGCTGGTGGAAGCTAAAACATGACTTCACACCAGCCGTCGCTACTCATATATGTAAGTACTAGCTGCTCCGCGCGGTTTCACCCCCGTGGCTCCACCCCTGTTGGTCGTAGCGTGATAATATATAGCCTATAACCTTCCTCGATAAATGGGCTATCTAACACCGAAAGAATTTTTCAAATCGGACTAGTAGTTCCCGAGATTAGCGCGTTCAAACAAACAAACAAACTCTTCAGCTTTATAATATTAGTATAGATTAGTTTAATAAGAATGTCATGCTCTGGAAGGAATATGTGTTCTAGTATTTTTCATTGCTGTTAGCTTCAGTTTGTATTCATTTTTTACAAATCCTACTAATATTATAAATGCGAAAGTTTGAGAGGATGGATGTGTGTATTGTGTATGTTTGTTACTCTTTCACGCAAATACTACTGAACCGATTACAATGAAATTTAGCACACACATAGAGGGTAACTTGGATTAACACATAGGATAGGTTTTATCCCGGAAATCCCACGGAAACGGGAACTATGTGGGTTTTTATTTGAAAACGTGGGCGAAGCTGCGGGCGGAAAGCTAGTATTATGATAAAGTTAACAAGAAACTGAAAGTAAAATATAAGAGAGTACCCACTAAATAAAACAATATTTATAAAATATAATTATATTTCTCATCGTTCAAAACCAGCAGTATTATCGATTTCTTTTCAAATGAAGCATAGAATTACAAATACTTTTCAAAATTTTCAGTACAAGAGATATCTCGCGACAAACCAAAGGGAAGACTGAAGAACCTCACTACCATACAAGATAGAGAACTCTTCATAGAAAAGGTCACTGAAATGGGTAAGATATTTAGTATTTAGCTAACTATGTGTTTCCGCTTCATCTGGTGAAAGTAAATTAAAAATTAGTCCATTCTACTGAGTCTTAACTATATCAATACACAAAATCATACAATAAAATTACTCTGTTTCAACGTGAAAGAAAGACAAACCAACACTTTAGCATTTATAATATGACTAGATTTCCGCCTTCCATTTATAATATTATTAGATTTTCGCCCGCGTTTTCAAAGGAAAACCCGCATGGTTCCCGTTCCCGTGGGATTTCCGGGATAAAACCTATCCTGTGTCATCCTGTGTAATGTGTGTATGTGTTAATCCAAGTTACCCTCTATATGTGTGCTAAATTTCATTGTAATCGGTTCAGTAGTATTTGCGTGAAAGAGTAACAAACACACACACATCCTCACAAACTTTCGCATTTATAATATGAGTAGGATAGGATGATTATGATATTAATATAAGTGTTGTCTAGTTTTTCAACATGTCCTTCAGTTTCTTTGAGACATGACGAAATATTGTTTAAAATTAAACATATTTTATGGTTGAAGATTCCCAAAATTTATGTCATCCTTTTTGCTTGTAAATGGTAAAAATAAATACTCCATACAATGTTGATGTTCATAAGAATTTTCTGGAGAATATCATTATAGCTTACTTTTACTTTTTAGCCTCTATATTAAGATGTCATTTAAAAATGTAATCAATATGTATCTTTTACTAGGTTACAAAGATCTTCTAGCAAATGAGGAAGAGGATTTAAAGCCAATATTAAATCCAACGCCGGCCAAAAAACGTCGCTTGGAGTTCGAAGAGACGTCCAGCACCTCACACGAAACATTCGATACTGATATCAAGTTGGTAACTTTTAAATTTAATGAAGGTTTACATATTATATCTTCTATTTAAGTTTTTTTTGGACTGAAACTTCTTGAGTCGCGTTGAGACTAAAATTTCAAAGTCGCGTCACGTCATGGTATAAGGCGACAATTTTAGTATCTTTGAATATTGCCAAAGAAGTTTCACTTCTGACACGTGTGCTCGGCACACTCGGTCTTTGTATTCATTACATTTCTTGACGTAATTGAAGATTGTATTTTTTTGGAGCTTTTTACAGTCAAATGTGAATTAAAAAAACAATTTTATAGTGAACTAGAGGTCCGCCCCGGCTTCGCCCGTGGTCCATATTTCGCAATAAAAGGTAGCCTATGTCCTTTCTCGGGTATCAAAATATCTCTATACCAAATTTCATGCAAATTGGTTCAGTAGTTTAGGCGTGATTGAGTACCAGACAGACAGACAGAGTTACTTTCGCATTTATAATATTAGTCCATACTAATCCATATGTATAAGAATATTTGATATCATAATTTCACAGAAAAGAGAAGATAACACATATCAAAGAGGAGTTAGAAGAAGTTTATGATACGTCGGTAGCGAGTTTCTCTTCAAAGGACAATTATTCTGACATAGAAAATAATTTTAGAGGTTTTGAGTACGCACCAACAAGTCAATTGTTGCCTGTAAGCTATTCTTCTTTATTAATGAAAATAAAAAATAATTTTAAAGTGAAACTTCTTTAAGCGCGTTAAGAGTAAAATTTCAAGGTCACGTCATGGCAATACCGTCACGTCAAAGAGTAAGGCGACGATTTTGGTATCTTTAAATCTTGTCAAAGAAGTTTCACTTCTGATACGTGTGCTCGGCATACACGCTCTTTTTTATATAAAAATAATAATAATAATAAATACTCGTGCACCCTTTTTTACAGAGTGATTCCTCAAGCATGCACTCTTACAAGCACTCTTTTCAATACGACTCCGACTCCCACAGCTCCCACAAAGATCTCACTGATACAGAAAAGAAGGAAAAGGAAAAGAAACCAAAAGAAAAACCATACACAAGACGGGAGAATTTATTCTCCAAAGAATTAAACTCTATAGACATGCCATGGTTAGAAGTGGGAGAAATTAAGGAGGTGGGAGTTAAAAAGGAAGTGGTGGGGATGACGGAATACGAAGAAATGCAATTGCTCAAAAATGTGGAAAATTTAATAGTGAAAGTTAGGGATGTGGAAAAAAGGGCTTATTTGTGCAGGTTGAGGGCTAAATTGGCGCTCCGGAGGTTAAAGAGGCATAAACACTTGCCAATTTTCGATTTCGATAAGTGAGTATGTACGGAAAATTTAAGGGTAGAAAATAATTATGTTTGAGATGGAATTTGAGATTATCAGCTTTACTGTCACATGCTCTTGACTAATTACTTGATAAATCACGAACTCAATTTAATGTTAGAATTTGTTACAATGTGTCTGAGCAAAAATTTAAAATTATCGACCCTCAATTATACATTTCGGAAAATTTATACATTACAAATGTAAAAACTCTTTTATTTTTCTAGAACTGTTAGAATATTGGGAGGTTACATAATAGAGGATCGACAAACCATCACAAACCCAGAGAGAGTGCTCGATCGGTTCCAGAGATCGGTATGTACGAACATATTTCATTTATTTTTCTTTCTTTCAATATAATAATTTTCTATGTAACGAGCAGGTATCTGCAATTTATCTTAATCGAGCAAACTTAATAAAAGATCAATTTTTAAAGCAATCAGCAGAGAAAAATAAATCTACCTATAGAAGGATATTAAGGACCATAGATAATTAAATTGGAAAATAACGAAACACTATTTTTCCACATCGCACAGTATCTCCTAGACAACCTGAGCGGCACAGTAGCAAGCACGAACTACGGCACAGTGCTGCTATCGAACATCGAACCCACGCCCTTCCGTTCCGCGTACTCGGGCGCCACGCTGCGGCCCTACATCCGCCGAGACGCGAAGACTTCGCCCCTCTGGTTGACGCTCATGGACGAGCTATTGCGGAAAACGCATCGGTAAATTGATGGCAACACTAAGCAAACAGAAACATGAACACGCAACACAAGATGACACACGCAATACAATACGTAACACTCCACTTCATACGCAACACAGAACGTCATACACGCAACAAAATACGTGTACCACATCACTTCACACGCATCACAACTTGACACACGCAGTATAACACGACACACACAATCTTAATATATATAAATCTCGTGTCACAATGTTTGTCCTCAATGGACTCCTAAACCACTTAACCGATTATAATAAAATTCGCACACCATGTGCAGTTCGATCCAACTTGAGAGATAGGATAGTTTTTATGAAAAAAACGTAAACATGTAGGTACCAATGGCGAAGCCGGGGCGAACCGCTAGTATTATAATAAAACACACGATACACGCATCACAACACGAGTCACGAAACATAATACGACACTCGCAACACTACATCATCATCATCTTCATCATCATTATATGGCGATACTTATTTTTTTTACTATCGGTATTTTTACCACTACAGTCACGAGCCGGACTACTCCCCCCCACCGCGCAGCACCATCGACTACTCGTACGTGCGGCCACAACACATCGCTGCGGTTAATAGATTGTGCGCACAGTACTTTTGGCCGGGGATTGACTGTGAGTATTTAATTACTGTTTTTTAATGTTTATTTCTGTATAGCATTGCATTGTGACTATATTGCACTTATATTTTATGTGAAAAATAGAATAAATTGTAACAAATGACTTTTATTATGGGTTTGCTACAGTGTGTGCTGCACCGCCTGCAGAGCGTTTGTTTTTATATTTCCTATTTCTGCACCTACAAGTGTCACTGTATAAAAAAATACTACTAATTTTTACAATTTTTTCCGCTACACAGTAACAGAATCACTCCAATACCCGGAATTCAGTTGCGTGGTAACATACAAGCGCATAGTGGTAGCATGCGCGTTCCTCGTACCGGACGTGGGCGCACAGCACGCGTATATATCGTTCGTGCTTACACGGCCTGAGTGGAGGCGTGCGGGCATCGCTAGCTTCATGTTATACCATTTACTACAGGTAAGAGGGAAATAGGTATTTAACGGGTTGGTAAGTAAGTGTAAAAGGGAAATAAAATTTTTTGAGAAAAAAAAGGGGGGAGATTTTTTGTGATTTTTTGAAGTAATTTCACAGTTGTAGGTGTGAGTTTTTAGTGGGAAAAGACGATTTAGATTATATGAGGCGACGGATAGGCCAGGGGCCGGAGTAACGCGCTTTGATTGAGTCCACAATATTTTTACCTTCTATTCATACATTATGACTAAAATACTGATCTATGTAATTCTAGCTGTTTTTTTGTTGTTGTGTTAAAAATCCTAGTCTAAATGAAGAAATATTTAACCCATATTATATTTTTCAGACATGTACAGGACAAGATGTTACACTGCACGTGTCACCAACCAACCCAGCCATTTTCCTATACCAGAAGTTTGGTTTTAAGGTAAGTTATAAGAGCAGAAAGAACAATAAAATTATTATTGAGTATTACTGTAAAATATTTTTTATCAATCAATATCAAAATATTTCACTAATTCATATTATGTTATTTTTAATTTCTGGATTAATATAAATCAATAAATATAATGAAAATATAATGCATAAGATGCAAGCTACTTAGACCTTACTGAGGAGCATTTAAACAAATTAGAACGCCTCCAAAATTTTGCGATAAGATTTATCTTTGGTCTTCGCAAGTTCGACCATATCTCAGACTTCCGCTCACAACTCAGATGGCTTCCTATCCGCCTTCGCCGGAATACGCATCTCCTGTCCCTCCTGTACTCAATCCTTTTCGATCCCAGAACTCCTTCCTACTTAAAAAAGAGATTTATATTTATGGGCTCGTCTCATGAATGTAATTTGCGCTCCTCTAACAATCTTACGCTTTGTATGCCTGCTCACATCTCCAAATTTTATGATTCATCTTTTACCGTGCAAGCCGTAAGATTGTGGAACTCCCTACCAACCGCAATAAAGCAAGCGCAAACTTTGAATAGTTTTAAAGCTGCAATTAAAAAATATTATCTGTCCTCATAATCATTCTGCATCTGTTCCGTTTTACCTATTTCTCTACCTGAAATTTTTATATATGTAATATCCTCTTCTGCACGTTTTTCTTTCTTTCGTTATATGTAATTTTATAACTTACTCATATCTATTATATTTATTTGTATTCACTCCTTGTATATGCACTATCTACCTTTTTCAATCTTTTCATTTTCCTATATCCCAAGGTTGCCTGGAAGAAATCGCTTCAAAGCGATAAGGCCGCCAATTTGTACGGTGAAGATTCTTTTTGTATATTATTGTATTGTTTATCTGTGCATTGTACAATAAAGTGTTTTTTATTTATTTATTTATTTATAATAAAACAAAAACAACTATTTTATATAAAAATATTTATTTACATATTAGGCAAAGGCTTACTTATGAATCCTTCCTCAATAAAGTAATCGTAGATCTTCCTTGTTTTATTCACGTCTATCTTAACTATTCTCCTTGCGTCCAGCAACCGAAGGAATCCTAGTTTATTGTTCTCAGCTATAAGTAGGTTTTTAATTTCCAAATATGTCCGTGGAGCCAAACGAACATGCGAACATAATGTCTTTTCGTTCTCTGATAGCAGATGAAAGCTTGGCATATCTACAATGTCCAGAGGCATGGACGTCTTCCTATACTTTTTGTTAGACACAGCACCACCATAATAACCTATAACCAATTTATTTTTAACAGGCGACTGACTGTCGTATTTCTTTGACATGACGGAAGTAAAATGTTTTTGTTCCTTAAATGCTGCTTCGTTTTCTTTCTTCAAGTGTCTGTAAAGGCGAGCAGACTGCAGTGTCTTTATACCATTCTTGCGATATTCAATTAGCCGAGATATCTTTTGCAAATACGTTTCTTCTAAGCTCATGGACTCCATGAAGGCATCAAACTGGATGCCAGTCATAAATTGCATAAATGACAGCAGCCTCTCAGCTTTCACTCTAGTTATTGTTACGTCAAACTTTTTTAACCATGACAGTAGTTTATTTGGCATAATTAAACCGTGGTTTTGTATTATTTTGTATCTTCGCTGCCTCTCTTTTAGACGTGTGTTTAAAGCATTTGCCAAACTGACTTTTAAAGCATCCATACAATCATCTTCGTCATCAGAATAAGTGTCTTCTATATTGAAAATGTTTTCAGCATTTTGGTCATAACTCAGTTCAAACTCTGATCTGTAAGCATTATATCCAGCTAGGTGTTGGTCTCCAGGATTATTTCTTGGCGGGTTTGTACTTATTTCCATGCTATATAAATATGGTATTGTGGGTTTGGGAAATAAAGACTGTTCTGTCTCTGGGAGTAATTTAAGCTCGTCATATTGAACATTTTCGATGTAGTATTTCTTGTAGTGTTCCAGACATTCAAGTTTCGATCGCGTGTGTACACTTTTTGATATTTCTTCCCAATTTCCATAGCCGTATGTTGATAGTGCCGAAAGTAGTTTGCATTCTTCTTTTGCCGACCAGTTACAATTATCGAAAAGCGGAAAATCGTTTCTTCTGACTGCGTATTTGTGGTCACTTTTGTGTGGGCCGACTTCCTTGCCTGATGAGAAACACGGACAGCATAAATTTGTGTCACAGTCGCAGCATTCTATGTACGGCTCGTGTGCCGCCTCGCTGCAAGCGTCGCATTTTACTTGTAATATATCGTTTGACATGTTTGTTTGTTTACAGGTTGAAGAGCTGATTCAAGATTTTTACGAGAAATACTACGACATCGACTACAAGGGCTGTCGGCATGCACTGTTTTTGAGACTAGTCAGATAATAAATATAAATAATGACATGCTTTTTGTTTTATTTTCACATAATACTTAAATTATAAATACGAATGATCTGAAATCGATGTAAAGCTTTGCAAAAGTTGTTTTCTAAGAGATGTCAATGTCAATAATGATATATGAACTGTCAAGTGTCAAAGTCCAAAATAAAACAAAAATTCTCCAAAATGTTGCAACTTCATTATTTTATTAGGGCACGAAACCAACAATAATATTTATTTTTCTTGATCTCCTCGTATCAGATGTAAATTTTGTAGAATATACTTAATATATAAAATATTAAATAACTGGCCCATGACAAGAATTCATTTATTATCACTTTTTTTTTATTATAATATACCTCCAAGGTCATTGAACATACATCGGACAATGAACGCTCTATAGCTATATAATGTTTTAAAGCTCTATTATATTGGGCTAAACGCACAGGCGTTCGGGAATGTTTTTTTAGAAACGAAAATAAGACAGGCAAACTTCGCATTTATCTTTTAAATGGTTTTTCAAAATTTTATTAGTTTCAAAATTTAGATCTTTCAACAAATCTCTCTACGTTTAGGTTTACCCATTGATGCATAAATAAATATTTAGGCGCCTGTTAGTTTACATTAGCACCAACTGTTATCTCTTTACTCACTTATGTACCTACTTAACTTTATGTCATTACATTGTTTTTAATTATTAAACTGTGAATCCATTGCACAGTATTACAATATTATTTGGTAATACTGTGATCCATTGCTCATTCGTCATAAACATTAATAATTTTATAGGCATAACAATACGTAATACTTCCATTTACTTTCACATAATCATATCAAAACCTGTAAATATCGCTATGTGCAACGTACATTGCATTATTTATTAACAATATGCATGCAAGAATAACAGCAAACTTGCAATGGAGAGAAGCCGCGTTATACCAGCAAATAAACGTGAGAAATATGAAGGGTTATCGGCATTCGGTATTCTAGATTCAATTGAGCGGACACGTGAATGTCTCGCTTTTTCTTTGACCTACATCCCGTTTTATCGTAGTCACGTGTGCCTAATAATGTATATTGTATGCGATTCGTATGTATCATGAATAGTCTTCTTAATGAATTAAGTATTGACTATGCAGTAAATTAATTATTGTGGAATGGTTTTACAGTTACTGTCCAATTTTTTAAAATTCAGTTTCTCGTAATCACATATTTAAGGGCAATACACAACTAAACCTATTACATAAACCTATTTTAAGAATTGTACATTTACTGAGTACTTAGAGGTAGGTATATATTTTTTATAGTGCACGTCCTATTTTATAACAAAAGGTTTATAACACAGGTTTATAACCTGTGTGCGTAACATTCTGGTTTTAGGAATATGGTACTGTTATAAGAACTTATGCCATCATTAGCTTTAACGTTATGAATCATAATTAAGTAGGCAATCCATATCTCAGACCTTGGTCACGGTTCATTATTCAGAAATCTAGGTATATACTTATTAAGTAAAAAAATTAAAATAATTCAAAATACACAAGCAAGGTGTGATAACACGTGCATGATAGGTACTTTAAACTTTTGTGATTCTTATATTCTACCTATATTTCTATTATAATTTATTGTATATCGCTCTTCGTAAAATAAATAGAATTAGAAATGTTGTAGTAAAAGCAAGCTACATAATAATACCACAGACTAATAATAATATACTACGTATACAACAGACGGTGCACTCCATACAAAAAAAGTTGCACTATGAATTTACGCAATTAAAGCGCCAGTGGGGAAATAACGTACTACATGTTCGATTATATCTCTTAGTCTTTTGCTTTTAACACACTAGATGGCACGTTAAACACAGACTTGATGTTCTTTTCCTTCCAGAGCCACTAGATGGCACTAATGTAAATATATGTACACGTACCTTTTATTTTCAAGTCCTTGACAGTTGTCAAGTGTCAACTGTCAACTGTCAAGACAAAGCTGACTCACAGAGTACCTACATTATTATGACTGGTACCTATTTAGTTCAGTTTATTTACGAGATTCTGTCAAAACCAAAACGAGAAGCTTTGTTTGTTTTCGTTTTTTAATTGTTGAAAAATAAGTGCTAAAATAAGTGTTATGTAGAATCTACAGGCAGAAAAACGGCAGAAAATAAGCTTTATATGGTAAACTGATATTTTCTCTGAACATAAATTTTTACAAACATGATTTTTAATGATTGGTTTAGGGATTTGTAACCCAATATAAGATTGTTTTATTACAGACTTATTGCTTACGTTCGCAATAACAAATTTGTTCAAGAGAGGAGAAGAATTAATCCATCCCAAATGTAAATACGATTCTCCACAAAAACATTGTAGACACAAGAAAGGGATTTCTACATTTGCTACTAAGAAGGATATGGGATCATGAAGGATTTCATCTGTTTTAATACCAGTAAAATGGAATGAGCGCCGTGGCCGTGACTGTGTTTGGTACATAAAGAATGACAAACATTTAACTTAAAATTATTATGAGTGCATTACGGGCAAACACACAATAAGTTGTCCTTTGACTAAGATGTACTTAATTTTAAGGAACACTAAAATGGATGGCTAGAATAGGTATAATCGCATACATAGTATTTATTTCTAGTCTGTTGTATAAATAATCAAAGACTACAAAATATATAGTGAACTATGTCTTTAATATTAATTCTACAGTTTACAGTGTAGTGTGTAATCTATTGTATGTGTGCGTCTAGAATATATAGTCCTGTTGTTCTACAGTTTAAGCAGTTCAATACAAGCTTACAGTCGAGTCAAGTGTTTCATTAACCACCAACCATTGCATGGCAACCCTGCCAGTTTTGTAAATTGTAGTCTACCTAACCTGACTGTTGGTTTTGATTTGTATCACACAAAGAATACTATACCAAATTTCAAGAAATAAGAATTAAATATTTGATTAACTTTTACTAATATACAGGAGCTTATACATCAAACAAGACCAAAGCAGGGCTTTGGAGAAAGTGTGTATGGACAAAGACCACAATACATATGGTGCGGACAACTGCATGAAAAGCATGCAGTAAGGGACATTAAATAAATAAATAAATAAAACACATTTATTGTCAAGATCACAACACGAGATACATTTATAAACGAAGGAAAAACAAAAAGAAATAAAAAGAAAAATAATTAAATAAAAATAATCTTATTCCTAAGAACTGTAATGTGGCAGTGAGTGACCTGACAAATGGAGCCAACTCAGTATATGATGGCAAGGTGATTAATACCTCACCACCACTGATTTTCAGTGACCCCAAGTGACTATTGGAGTTTCAGTCTAGAATTGTATATAATGATAATTTAACATGAGTATATTATGTGAAAGATATATTTCTATTAATATGATAAATACTAATAAATAAATACATCAGTTAAAACATGATATACATATATATACATATATATATTATGTATAGGTAGATATAATATCAGTATGTAATTATGTATATACTTAATGTAAATAAATAAAATTATGTATATGTTACCGGAAATGTATGAAATCAAGGAATTGTATACAAATCCTAGTGGTCTAAGATCCGAATATAAGTCGAAATGCAACGGCGTGATAATAGAGTGAGACCAATTTTATAATAAATTAAGTGTATTAAAAATGGTTTGACTGGAAAAATCCTGGACAGGATATTTTTTATTAATTATTAAAAAAAAATTATTTTCATTTTTTATTAATTGCAGTTTCGAGATAATAAAACAAACGTTATTTGAAGACTTTTTAACGAATGGGTCTCAAACTAATAGGAAATGTGTACAATGCCGATGCCACTTGGGAAATGTATAAAATATTGTTTAATAAACTATTTAATGCATACATATCCTAGTAAATGTATATAATCTTCCTTGGAATTATATATAATTCCAATATCGTATTAGGAAATGTATATAAAGTAAATGATTTCTGTAATAAAACACGTTGTTATTTTTTTTTATTATACTTAGCACTTATTGAGACAATCGGGTAACAGTCTTACCGTAAAATAATAATAATATGTTCATATTATCTTACTAATTAACATTTCTTAAATCAACTTATATTCAATCAAATCAAATTTTCATTTATTTAAGGGTGCTATTACCGATTTTTAACAAAAAACGCTATTTTACGGTACCATTTTAACTCAAAGCAATTACACGTGAGAACAAAGTAATATATTAATTTAAAGATAATATATTCAGATCTACGATCATCTTATAAAAATTGTACGACGTCATACAAAATTGTCGCTGAAATACGATTTTCCCAGCACAATGATCGCATAAAATGCAAAAAAATGGGGTCTAAAACGGTACAATTTTAAGAAAATTAAAAGCCTAATCTATCTTCTTACCTATAAATTATTGAGGGATATATTATAGTCCTTTATAGATTCTGATAATTTTTTTGTATCTAAATCAAAATTTTATTTCAATTATTAGCTAAATTAAAAATACTTCTTGATTTCTTCATACATTTTGCTCTCGCGGGTCGTCAGACCGCGCTCAGAAGCGCTCTTGGAAGGACGGGTGTATCGCTCCTTGTCCCAAAAATAAAACGAATTAGAAAAAGATTATAGTGCGTGCACTGTCGTTTTCGTGATTTGAAATATTTGATACTTTTCAGATGCTCTTTTTTATGGGTTGTTGAATAGATTGGTGGGGTAAAACAATTCAAGATGGCGTCGACGAAAATTTGACTTTTTTTCGTGATGGGTGTCATTTTCATAGTTTTTGGGGTAGCTATTAACGAATATGAGGTCAAAACTGAAATCCAAGATGGCGCCGACAAAAATTGTACATCTTTTCGTCATGGGTGTCATTTTCATGGTTTTTGGGGTAGCTATTGACCAATATGAGGTCAAAACTAAAATCCAAGATGGTGCCGACGAAAAATTTGACATATTTTCGTCATGGGTGTCATTTTCATAGTTTTTGGGGTAGCTTTAACGAATATGAGGTCAAAACTGAAATCCAAGATGGCGCCGACGAAAATTGTACATCTTTTCGTCATGGGTGTCATTTTCATTGTTTTTGGGGTAGCTATTAACCAATATGAGGTCAAAACTAAAATCCAAGATGGCGCCGACGAAAAATTTGGCTTTTTTTCGTGATGGGTGTCATTTTCATGGTTTTTGGGGTAGCTATTAACGAATATGAGGTCAAAACTCTAATCCAAGATGGCGCCGACAAAACTTTTACATCTTTTCGTCATGGGTATCATTTTCATGGTTTTTGGGGTAGCTATTAACCAATATGAGGTTAAAACTGAATTCCAAGATGGCGCCGACGAAAATTGTATATCTTTTCGTTATGGGTGTCATTTTCATGGTTTTTGGGGTAGCTATTAACCAGTTTGAGGTCAAAACTAAAATCCAAGATGGCGCCGACGAAAAATTTTACATCTTTTCATCATGGGTGTCATTTTCATGGTTTTTGGGGTAGCTATTAACCAATATGAGGTCAAAACTATAATCCAAGATGGCGCTGACGAAAATTTGACTTTTTTCGTGATGGGTGTCATTTTCATGGTTTTTGGGATAGCTATTAACGAATATGAGGTCAAAACTAAAATCCAAGATGGTCGTCGAATTTCAAGATCGCGTCATGGTAATACTGTCGCATTATGGAGCAAGGCGGCGATTTTGGTAGCTATGAATCTGACACGTTTTCTCGGCACACACGTTCTTTTTTTTATTATCTTCGTTTAAATGTTTTAGATAAACTTTATTTTAAAAAAAGTTTAGCGAATATATTTAAAGTTAATAATATCTGTCAGAATATAAACACAGATGATGATTGCCACAGAGTTGCGTTTTATATTACATTTCTAAATTCTAATATTTAGAAATGTAATATAAAACACAACACACAATTTTAAAGAACATTGAAATGCAAATGCATATGCATTTCAATGTTCTTTAAAATTGTTTTTTTTAAGACTTTCTACAAAACTGTAGTTGTTAACGTTTTAGTTATTTTATTTAAGTTTACTTTAAAGGAGTAAGAAAAATATACCTAATTATCGACGGTTACATTGGGGATTTGGTAATACCTACATAGCTGTCTCAAAAACCTTGATAATGACACCCATGCCGAAAAGATGTAAGAGTTTCGTCGACACCATCTTGGATTTTAGCTTTGACCACATATTGGTAAATAGCTACCACAAAAACCATGAAAATGACACCCGTGATGAAAAGATGTAAAATTTTCGTCAGCGCCATCTTCGATTTTAGTTTTGACCTCATATTGATTAATAGCTACCCCAAAAACCATGAAAATGACACCCGTGTCGAAAAGATGTAAAATTTTCGTCGGCGCCATCTTGGATTTTAGTTTTGACCTCATATTGGTTAATAGATACCCCAATAACCATGAAAATGACACCCATGACGAAAATATGTAAAATTTTCGTCCGCGCCATCTTGGATTTTAGTTTTAACCTCATATTGGTTAATAGCTACCCCAAAAACCATGAAAATGACACCCGTGTCGAAAAGATGTAAAATTTTCGTCGGCGCCATCTTGGATTTTAGTTTTGACCTCGTATTGGTTAATAGATACCCCAATTACCATCAAAATGACACCCATGACGAAAATATGTAAAATTTTCGTCCGCGCCAT
>CAJQZN010032212.1:21306-33633 GCA_907164685.1 Colias eurytheme | reverse complement strand
AGTGACAGTAGTACCCACCTCAACGCTTCGCTTATGAGGCGTGCAATTGGTTTTCTACTTTCTGGAATCGATTGTTATTATTTACAATACCTACGTAATTTCTAAAATATGACACCAATTAAATGTACCATCTATGAAAATTTTATTCAACTATAGAATATCAAATAGAAACTAATAATGAAAATTCGTTGTTGCCCTAAATAATTTTCATCTGCACCCTCTAGAGGCTGACCTTTTTGGCATCTTCTCTTTGACAAATATTCCTGAAAAGTTAATTAAAGTCTGAAATAGTAGAGTGTCAAAGGCCATCTTTAATCCATTGCTTATCCATTTTTGATAGCTCCGTAAATCCGTAGCACTTCTAATATTCTATGTATATTTTAGAAGGTTCAAGGTGCGGCCAGTCGACGTTATAATGATAAACGATCCTGCTTTTCTATCAAAAATATTTATTCGAACCCCCACGCCCGGCCTTTCGGAACAAAATTGGATTTGCATTGTGCGAATAATAAAAGCAACAACAGAAACAGGATTATGACCTGAAATTTTTCATCGGGAAATGTTTACAAATGATGCCACATTTCCTTCGTTTGCGTTTCTGATGTCTTCATTCGTTATGCTTCAATTTGTTTATCGCAGCGTAAATTATCCTTGTTTAGCTTTTTAATTTATATGCACGATAATTAAAAATATATGATACGTTGTTTCTTAACAAACTATTAACTTTTATTCCATCATATCATATCATACCTACCATTCCAGAATTTTGCGAAAAAATTAATAAAAAAACTAAAACATAACATTAATTCAGCCTTTCACACTAAGGGTTAACTATGAATGAAGATACCCCAAATATCTTCGTAGATTATATTAAATTGAACTTGACATAAATATAACAGATATGGTCATCTATTTGTTTGATCCAGCCGCTATAATGGACATGGAACATGACGCCGCTCCGAGCTAAAACGTTATTGGATATCGCTTACAAGGGCTCCATATTTGTCGGCGAGTTGTCCTTTTATCGGGAAAGTAAGTCACAAAGAAGCACTCGTTCATTTTACAAGTCTGTGTAAGCAAATAAGCCTCCATTAAGCCCGACTCGATCGGGGTTAAGGTTTTTCCGACAAATCGAATCAGGGAGGAGCCCATTATGCAGATTTTCCATTAGAGAAAACTCACTGCTCGGGTGTCGTGAAGTTATTTAATGCCCTGAGCTACACAGCCGTTGAACTACGTTCGATAGTTTGCAACTTTAAAACTAACCGAGAAATTGCCTAAAGCTAATAATTACTGAGTGAAAATTTGATAAACGTAACTAGCGACAATTGGGGCCTTGGCACGGGACGTGGATAAAATTCCTTATGTAATGCCTCGAATTTTCACCGTTCAGAAAAGCTTTGACCTGATTTTAAAGAAACCACAAATTGGAATCTTTTTGTGAATTATGGCCTTTCTATGGAATCGGTTTCTTGTTGAAATGTGTCTAAATAACGTGAATCTATTTACAACAGATATGTAATCCTTAATGGAAAAGAGGATTGTAATGATAGTTCATCCATAAATGTTGTAATTTAAAAGCTTAAACTACTCACTGAATTATTTAATTACGTTTTATACGCTACCTTTAATAATCCTATAAAGTTTATAAAGGCCGCGTATATCAACGTCAATTAAAAGAGAAATTCTTATCTGAAAAATATGTTACCTTGAGAAGATAAAAAATGCATTAAATTGCTCTGTCCAGTGCTGAATCTAGATATCGTTAGATAAAAATGCAAAAACAATTAGCTCGGTTAACAACATGTCTCTTTAGTATTCCAGTCAGCAAAGAAAACAAGCTATGTATAAATAGGATTGCGTAGAATGATAATATATGCTTCAACAACACCATAACGGCAAGATCAAAACGCTGATATAAATTCAAAGAGAAATTGAAATGTCCCTGTTAAATTATCGACGACACTTGTTTTCAGGCCCTTTAAATTTTAATTTTCCGCTTTGATAGACCTTTTACGACGTCGTGTCGGCGGAATAGAGGGACTAAATATATGCGTAGAATTGGATGAAATAATGGATGGATAATTGGTTGTTGTTATTCTTGTTGTAGCTGATTTGACGATTTTTGATTTTGTGAAAACGTTTGATGGAAATAATTCGCTTTGATGACGATATCATAAAACAATTCTAACAAAAGAAATGATAATTCTTATTGGTCCGAAAATAGGAATCTAATGGATTACGTAAAATTAAAATTCTTGAAAATACTTTTGTCGAAGCATCAATAAACATTCTTAAGCCCTTGTACAATGTATTCAATGCGTTCGAGATTAGGTTACAGCCTATTCTCATACCATTATATATAGCAAGCACTTGAAGATGGTAGTGGCGCAATCGATCAACGACAGCCTCTCATGTGACACCTCTGGGCTCTGACCAGACCGTAGGCGGAGCACTTATGTGATATACAATAACTGCTAACAGCGGGGGACCAATAAACATAGTTATATGTTTATAATATATAATAGCGCACCAAATGGAGTTTGTTATTTAGATGCATGTACTGTATTTGTTTTACGACGCGATGTAAGGAATTTATGGTGTAGGAAAATATCGGTAGACTATGGTAATATTCAGATTATTAGATCCTCAAATTAAACGACTCCGTAGGCGTTTATAGTAGCTACGAGAGCATAGTAATTATAATTCACGTTTTTAATATTGCTAATGGACTGACACTAATGAAAATATAATACGCTGGGACTGTATTAAAGAAATGAAACGGAGTTGAGTAGCTGCCCATTTCAATACCGTACTAACAGTTTTTATTTATATTTGTCCTTTTAAATAGGATACTTAACAAGGATTATTTTTCAAAAGGGAAACGTAAAACCTTTAAATATTTTATTCACATAGACTTACAAGTGCTGAATAGGGACTTTTTTCTCAATTGCTTTTATCGTGCGCAGTGACGTCTAAGTACCAAATAAAAAAATGTTTTATATTACTAATTTCAACGTATATTTAATTAAATAACTGGGATTATGCTCATTACGATAAACTAGCATAATATCGTTACTATTAAGTTATGGCTAAAACAATTTTGCTCTCACCAAAGTGTACTTGTTATTTGTTAAATAGCAACACTTCCAAAAGGTTTCGGTTTCAAAATACACATATTGTATCCACACCGAAGTAACTTATTTTAACTGAAGCCTCAAGTACTCTTGTAATAGTTTAAGGGGCCGCAAGGGTAGCGGAGATGTATGGAGGGTCGAGAGGAAGTGGCTTGTGCCTCGTTGGACCGTATCCGATGACTGTGGCTTCCGAATGTAGCTATCTTCATGGTGTACCGGTTTGAACTGGAATAAGCATAATTACACTTTCTTTTTCTAGCAATGTAGAATGAGTTTGCGGTCGTTGCAATGCGTATCCACCCTCATTGATTTGAATTGCGTTGGTAAATCCGGCTTTTTTTTTTATAGAACCATTATAAGTGTAAAGTACACTGTCGTTTATACTTTTAAATTCCTATCCCATGCAAAATTAAACCATTGCGTCTTTTAAATATTTATTTATTATATCCGCATAATTTTAAATTATAAACAGAGTCGCTTCTGCCTAGGTTGAAAATGTTAAGTGTACTAGGATGGCAGTATGTGCCAGGAGCAATCTCGGCGGGCGGTAATTAAGTGTGAGTGCGGACACCCGCTGCACTCCTAGTCGAATAAATCTCGCTCCTTCAGATTTACTGTTATGGCTCTGCTAACTTCCCAGCCTTTCTTCCATATAGTGTTGTTACGAGAAACGTGTCGCTATCGGGGATTAAACATTATTTTATCGTTTAGACCTATTAGATTAGTCTCCATGGAATGTAGTCGATAGTGTTGTATTTGAAAAACCGGTTATAAACAAATATGACGAACGAAGATTTTTCTCGGTGTCAATAAAGTATATTTAACTTTAACATTAGCTTCTGTGAATTTAATAAACATTCTAAAATCTTTAAACATTCTTCACCATCTTCTGACATGAAAGTCACTTTAATTTATAATAATTCGCCAGGTCCGTTGTAATCTTGTGAGCAACTTACTTTAGAAGGAAATTATTCATTCATCTGTATTATTTAAATGCCTTATACCATACCATATTAAGAAAAATTTAATGTGTTCTTGGAAAGCGCATCACTTAAGAATTGCGAGATGATGTGGGCATTTGTTTATTTTAGACCGAGTTAAATATTTCTAAGGAAAACTTGAATAAAATCTAAAAAAGGGTCACACTTGGGCACACGGTTTCACATATTTTAACGAAGCAAATTGTGTTGATCAGGTTACAAATAGGCAAACTAATCTACCTCAGTAAAATCAAGTCTAAATTTGCTCTTCCCCCTAGTGTAGTTACACTGCAGCATGTTGCAATTACCCCAACTGTGTCATAAAGCAAAAATGTTTTGTATATTAGCAATCATCATTGTGCCCATTTCATATTTAAATTTGCATCAACGTGAAAATGTATTTTACAGTAAAGCGTGTTCAAATGTTATTGTTTAAACGCACAGCGTGACTTTATAATGCAGAAATAGACGTGCGCTCATTGCTTTGTGTGCCCCATTGTAATTTTACAAAACTAGTGATTATTACGTGATACATGAAAAGATTGAAAATGGACTATTCTACAGTCTACACAGATAATTAATATTTTCATATATTTTTTTCATATTAAAATGTATCTCATTTTTTCGTCGTCCCCTTGAGCGAGAATTAATCTTGCATAGCGTTCGAAATGTGTCACTCGCTTCACGCTTCGTCAGATTTTCTCGTGAAATGTTCTGGCGAAAAATTTGCGAACTGCTGCCCACTGCATGGTAACATCGCTGTGGTCGCCGCTATCAATCAATGTGACGTCGAACCTGGGTCCTCTAATAAACTTAATAAATCATCCTGTATACCAGACGATACATAATTCGACACGTCCTCGTTTTTCGGCGTATTTTGGTTCAGGTTCGTGTTGCTTGTGATTTTTAGAAGAACCTGTTTGGTGGTGGGATTTATGTACTACTTATTATTTGATTATACCAAAATGGAACACAAATCTGCAACGAATAATATGTACTGTTTTTGTTGTTTTTCCTCACTCGCTTCGTTATCATAATATTATGGTCTTTACTCTTTACATCCGCGATATTCTATGTATCTTCGATTCTCATACCAGAGTATCTCTTAAGCTTTCATGATATTTCAGTATTGGTTACTATTATTAAGGATTAAAACATCTATAAGTTTGAAACTTGACTCAAAATCCCTTAAAACTGTAACACTGCATACCATCATAGCGCGTCGTACAAAATCCGTCTCTTTAGCAACCGAAATTGATTACGACCGGTCAGCAGATTTATCTTCGTCATAAATTTTCAAAGTTCCCTTATCACTTGCTCACAATCGCTGACTCAAGCGCGTGAGATGACACTCCAGTAATTAATAGCGCTCTATTATTTCCATCTTGGGACTTTTTAATTGTATCAAATTATAAGCTTTTTTTGTGACACAGTTTTAGGTTAAATGATTGATTTATGGTTCATTCACATTTTTCGTAGAGCAATAACACAAGTCTTATTATTTACTTGTGTTATTGCTCTATAGGCGAATCAAGTAACAGTTATCTGGACGATTTTTTTACATAGAAGAGTGATTTTGTTTTCTTATTGTGTCATTAGTTTTTTCAATACATAACCAGTAGGTATTAGAAAATACCAAACATTTTATTTTTTAATCGCGAAAACGCCCCTTCAAATTGACTGTAAACGCCCTAAAATTATTTTTATTTGATTTATATTTCAATAGGTCTGCGACAATTACTCTGTTCATTCAAATAGGTAATTAGCCCTCCCGCTGCGCAATTAAAAACTAATTTTACGCAGACATGAATGTCCACTCGCGATTCTATTGTACACGCCGAAGGAAAACAATTGTTATTTAAACGTATTTTTTTTTCTTTCTTATTATCTAGTACCTAGTTATTTTTTATTTAATAATCTTATCTCTATAAGAGGTACCTAGTTCGAGCGAATTGAGGGATTGTTTTGTGAATACCGCCTACGATTTCAGAAATCAGAGTTCATTTAAGTAATTATGATAAATATTTTTAGTAGGCACGGTAACAGAAGACATTCTTATCGATTGTTTAAAAAACAACTTTATAATTATATAGAACAATTTAGCGAAATTCATAAGAAATTGATATTGTTATCATCGCGCTCGTTAGGTATGGGAAATCCCAAACTAGATAATATATCTGTATTCATATCTACTTTTGGTATAATTTCACAGTGGATAAAAGAGGTATCCTTCATCCTACTAATATTATTAATGCGGCAGTTTGTGAGGGTGGATGGATGTTTGTGAGGTACTCTTTCACGCAAATACGAGTGAACCGATTATAAAGAAATTTGGTATGTAGGTACTGAAGACCCAGAATAAGTCAAAAGCTACTTTTTATCCCGGAAATCTAACAGGGACGGGAACTATGCGGGTATTTCTTTGAAAATGCAGGCGAAGCCGCGGGCGGAAATCTAGTATATATAACTAACTATACTACATAGTTATACGAAGATTCGTACATAAACTTGTGGTAAGGAACGTGCTCTAATCACCACTAGTTCATAAGATAACCTTTAACCAATTTATGACAATATGTATGTCACTTTCGTAACAATTGACACACTAAACGTAAATTGCTTAATGCTAAAATTTAATTGGAGCAATGTTTAAGTGAATATTTCATTTTAATATGCAGAATTCAGAGAGTAACTATATGTATATACATTGTTGATTTTATTTGATTAGATAAGCTAAGCATTTATTTTTTGCATAGGTTTTACGTGTCGCGAACAAAGATTAAATCTAAATGCTTTATAGTAGGTAAATGTAAATAATTTTATACTGGCACAAGATACATATAGATTTATAAAATCCTTATCTATATATTCGAATGAATTTTATCTATATTATTTGTGAAACCAAAATAATCAGATTGATTGATCATGGCCGCAGTTTTATTAAACAACAATGAATACATTATACAATGATATAAATAGACATTTTTAAACAGCTAGAATGTAGTAAACAATGCGACGTTCAATTTGTTTATTAAACCAAAAATGTCTCCCTATTCGCAAACCATTGTTCTACATCTCGATGTTTATAAACGATCATTCACACATCGAAGTAGTATAGTATAATGCGTGCAAGCGCAGCAGAAGCCAGAGTATCTATTTAGTTATCTGTATATTTATTATCTGTGACAGTAATTTGCCGGCGCGCGCAGATTCATAATCTTCCTCTACTGGGGTCATGTTTATCGCGAACGTTATCGACGCGTGATTATTGAATGGATCTTTGTTTTTACAATTAACTGTTAGATTACGCGTACGAATATCAGAAACGGCGTGGATTCGATCGCGGTAACACGCGTCGAGCGGTCGATAATCCGCAGGAATTTCAATTATTTGTATTTTGTTTGAATTGTTCAAGGACAATACAGTAAATTTGTAGAGGTGGCGGCTAAAAAATTCTACGATAAATAATAGTTTTATCAATGGAACGAAGATAACTCAAATTAAGTTGTGTTTTGTATCAAAACGTGATTCGATATTGTTTATTTAAATTTTAAATCATATTGCATTTATTGAAAAGACCAGTTGTGTAATAGTGGAAAATGCGTAAGCTACGGGTACTAGCTATCGTTGGGGGTACGTTTATAGTGACGATGTGTGTAATGCTGGCTATGACGAAACTGGATAATAATGAAACCTTGGAAAGGTCCACACGCGATGTCCTTGTGGATACGGCAATTTGGGTCCGGACTAACACGAGTGTGCAGGACAAACGGCTGAAAGTGCTTGAGGTATTACTATGGAAATAATTAATATAAGTAGATATTGAATAGCCTTTTGTTTAATTTAATACAATGTTTGGTGTTGATAACAAAAGTAAAATGAAATGGTTTGAGTTCGTTTATGTGTGATGCCGGTCACTCACATACGAACGAATACGCAAACTCTCAAGTGTAGGACGTGACTGCAAATGTTTTTTCCCTGCATGAGCGCAAACATTCGTACATTGTATTCACGTTTGCACGCAGCACGCAACGTCACGCAAGTGAGTGACCCAGGTAAGAATATAGCTACACCGGTAGGTAATGAAAATATTGCATAAAAATGTGTTGCGTAATTTTAGGTAATTGAAAGACATAAACCAATTATTATTTCTAGTGTTTTATTTTTATTTCTAAACGATAAAAGGAATAAAAATCAAACGACTAAGTTCTTATTACAAGCAGAGACCGGCGTGTATTGAATTTCGTCGACGGTTTCTATAAAGTAAAAGCTGGAAAAATCGCCACCTTTTCCAGTCGGCCGTAAAGTTTGCAGGGCCTAATAATAATGAATGGCTTCGAGAGAAGTACGATATCCTTTCATTAGTGTGGCCTCCGTTCTGAGCCGAGATTAAAACTTACGCTTCGAGCGACTTGCGCCTCTTATGTAGAGACGAGCTTTTCATGCTTTTAAATTGTGATTTTTTGTGAAAAGTGCCTCCGCGTTGCGAAGGTTTTATCAAGACGATAACGCGAAGCGCCGATTACTGGCTAACCTCTGTTTTGAATGATGATGCTACTAGACTACATCTACTTTATGTTGTTGAAGCGTCTGTTTAAGGTTCTACGTTTTCTATATTATGTGAGGCTGCTTTAAAGTGTAATTCTAGTACATAGTAGGTATTTTATATTAAACATATTAAATATGAAATGGCAAGCAACCCAGATTCCCAAGCCGTTAATACATCAATGAGTATTAAAATATCTGAAGCAAATTAACTCATCTACAGATGAACCAAATTGAGTTTTATTATTAGAAAATGGAGTCATTCGTGACGGCTTTTACCCAGATGTAAAATTTGTAATAGTCATCAAAATATTTCAGTTCTGATTAGAACTTGTGCCAGGATATACACCATTTTAATGGCTATAATCATAGTTATAGCCATTGTAACTCTATATTCGTAGCAATAAAAATAGCTTTCAACATCATCTATCTAAAATGTCCCTGAGTTTAGTATCAGTATAATTTTCTATACATCATTTGAGCTATTTGAAATGCAAAATAGGTACTTTATTAAAATTTCCGTTAGGTACATAAATATTTTATTTGCACATTCTTGTCAGACATTATACGTATATAGCTATCGTCACCTCAAGATATTAATTCGGCACTGAAATTGCCTTTGACGGATCAGCGAAGTGGAATTTATGGAAATATTTGCAGTGTTGTTAAAATATCGTTCGAGTACCGCTTAAATTAAATGTGGCCTACATTATTGGCCACCAGCCTCCTCACAACGCTTTACTTCACTTACATCGCCGTGTGTTTGCGGATTTAAAGTTATTTTTCATTCACAAAAGATAGAGCCGGAGCGCGGTTAATTAACCTATAAAATATTGGATGCCGACCGCAATCTGTGGTTTTATGAATTACACTCGCGAAGTTATCGAAGATAATTGTCAAGTATTTCACAGCGAATATCGCGTTTATTTATCGGATGGCTGTTATCGTATACGCAAACTATTTACCGCGAATTCTAGGTATTGGGAATAAAGAAATTGTGGTGTAAATTAAAACTAAACGTGACTTTGTAATAAAATGTTTACGAATTCCTAGAAGTTGTCTAACTTTGGCGTACGGGAGTCGAGATAACATCCGTCCAATATTATTCCAGTTAATTCGTGTTCGATTTGTAGGTATCTAATTTACACGCTGCAATAGTTTAATGCGTTTAAACAAACAAGTCAAATAGTGGATTTGTCCTAACTTAATAATTGTCAACATTTTGAAAAGCCGATTAAAAAAAAATGTACACCAGTAGCATGCCGCGCGAGCTGCAAGATCATTTTTAAATTTTGCTTTATATGCAGTATCAATTTATATTAACTTATAACATTTGCCCCCAGATGATGCGTCATGCGTGGAACAACTACAAGCTGTACGCGTGGGGCAAGAACGAACTGAAGCCGATATCGAAGCGGGCGCACCTGACGAGCGTCTTCGGCGGTGGAGACCTCGGCGCCACCATTGTGGACGGCATGGACACGCTGTACGTCATGGGCCTGATGGATGAGTTCAGAGAGGGCAGGGAGTGGATCGCTGAACACTTTCATATTAACGAAATCGTGAGTGGCTTTTTTTTCTTGGGTGATTGTGGTGAAGTAGGTATTATAGGTAGGTACATCCTTTATTGACCTTGAAGAAAGGTTTTTTTTTCAAATTCACAATATTTTGGGATCGCAGGCATCTTGAAGATCCTCCAGGACTCCTGCTGAAACTAGTGTCAGGATCAGTCCTGCAATCAAATCAATATACAATTTTACTCACAATTGACTAACAATTTTTTGATTAAATATATATTTTATGGTAAATGGAATCATTTAAGTGTTGAGCAATGTTTAATTAACACTTTAAATCTCAAAAACTTTCGATACCTACTCGTTAAGATAGCAATGTAAGGTGTGAAAAGGAATCTTTCCTCAGAATGCAATAAAACATAGGAATCTAACAAATCTCACTAACGGATATGGAAAATTGCTTTTTAATAGTATACCTTCTCTAGATTACGGTAAGCGACGATAAAAAATCTATTTATACTTATATTAACACTGCCTATAATATTTCTTGAAAGGAAACAGTAGATTTAGAAAGTGTCGCGTTTTGTGTATTTAAGCAGAACTGTTTACTAATTGTACAGTTAGGTGCAATAAACTTTACCCACTCTTTGATGCAATCGTGAAGAAAAATGGGTATAAGGATATTTTAGACGTAATATATGAACATAATATTTTCATATATATCTATAGATATAATTTAGAATTATTACTATATGAATTTATGTGACGATTTATTTACATAAAAATGTCAATGTGGAATGTATAAATTTGTTTAGTCTGTGTGTACTGTCTAGTTGTATTTGTCTACAATATTTAGTCATATTTTATTATTTTAATACAAACGCTATGAAGATAACTTATTTCAAAATGGTATATCGTGAATAAAACGTAGTAGATTTGCATTCGCATTTGATAATATCGATATTTAATGAACCCATAAGTAAATATTAGGTACTTACCTACCATAAATAGAATAATCTAAAATTCTTCGCACAAAATACATTTATAGTACCTACCTAAACATAGAATTAGAAAGACTAATATATCGCGCGGCGAAAAAGTTCTGCATAATTTATTTATAGCAATATACCCACTGAAACGGCATATCATCAAATAGTTAAAACTAACAAATTCAAAGCCTTGAAAGCGTTTTTGTATCATTGTCTTAATCTGATTATTTCGACAAAGTAATCGATTATCGAAGGATTCGATCTTAACTCCTACCCCATGTATGTTATTAAAGACGTTTCAAGTCAAAAGATTTTTAACCAGCAGCTATTGCTTATTAATTTATTTCTACCTGGCCACCTAATTATTCATTTCCACAAACGTATCATCCATGTTCGTAACAATAATAAGAAATTAACCGGCTCAAAAAGGTAAGAAAATTGTCAATTAGGCGCTTCAGTATTAATTAGATATTGACAAACGCATGGCCATACAACAAACGTCTATTGTGATTTCAATTCACGTATGATTAAAGTTTTTCGTCGATACATGCCTTTTTAATGTGCTCCAATTAAATGCACCTCTGTTTGTCCAGGAATGTAACAATCGAAAACACTTGAACACATATTGAATGTTAATTAAATTTTTATTAATTCACTGGAAAATTAATGAAATGAAATGGACGATTAGCTACAGCCACTTTTAGGTGGTTGATAACAGATGTGACGTAGGAAATATGGACGGACTTCGTTGGTTGTAGCCTGCGTATGCGCATGCCGCGCGTCGCAAATACATTTTGGTACATATCTCATTGTAAGAATAAATAGATATATATTGTATATCCATATTTTATCAGAAATTTCGATATATTTACATACAAGTTTTAAGATTTACAGCTTCTTAATATATACAATCAATTTTGAATAACAAGATATCTGTTGTAAAATAAAGACCAATGATTTTGACAAAAACATATTAGGTATTATATTGATAGAACGACTATTCCGTATTCTTTCTCAGACCATCTATAGATAATAATATATCTATAGATAATATATCTACAGATAATATCGATATATCTATAGATAATAGGCAATATATCCAGGTACTATAACAATATCCTTTTTGATCCCATCACTCCTTCCTACCTTAAGAATAACTTTT
>CAJQZN010032212.1:0-10894 GCA_907164685.1 Colias eurytheme | reverse complement strand
TTATGCACGATCCGATACTAAACTGGGCCCTGAGGCTTTCAGGTATTAAGTTAGAAACTAGAACTAATGTTACGAACTCACTGGTCTAGTGTGAAACGTAATATTGTAATTTATTTATTTATTAAAAAGATGTACACTACAGTTGACAATTTTAACTATTTATACACAACTTGACAAATATTAAAATTGCGAATACATGGTGAGATAAAATGCCAACCAAATTGTATACATACACACAACAAGAACTTTTTGAAGGTAATATTTTTTGGCGCTCTGCAGTCTCGTTTATCGTAGGTATTAAAATAGGCTGATAAATCATGCTCTAAGACAGACGACTCGATCGGATATCGCGAGACAATTGAATGTGCCTGAGAGAGAAAAATACAAACAGCTGCTAAATTGATTGTGATTGCCATAGAATTTGCACTTCTGTCGTGCGTTGCACATACACACATTCTTTTAACACAAGTTACAAGTGTTTATGGGCGGTGGTGACCGACTTAACATCAGGTGGCCCACCTGCCCCTTTGCTTGCTCTGACATAAAAAAAACAAGTACAGGTTCTTTTCGAAACCTTAATTTTATATAATATCCCAATCCTTATCTTATTTTGAATTCTTTATTTCCAAATATATAGGTTCTCTGGTGCAATGGAAGCGCGTGCGATGAAAAGCAACGAGAAGATGTACCTGCTGCGGCCGGAGACATTCGAGAGCTACTTCATCATGTGGCGACTCACTAAGGAGCAGAAGTATCGCGATTGGGCCTGGGAAGCTGTTGAGGTACGGTTTTTTGGTCGTTTAAAATAAATATAAAATACGTTTGTGTGATCTTTAGTTAAAGCGAGATATTGAAAATAGAACGGAAGTGTGGAAACGTCTATGGTTTTGTCAATTTGTTCAAACATCGGAAACCCAAAAAAAAACACGCATTTTTTTATAAAATGATATTGTGTAATTTATTGTTCCTCAAAATTTTTATTATACTGGAATCATGCTGTCATCGTGCAATCGGGATAAAAATATCAGAACTGACTCATGAATCCTTTCAGTACTTTCAGTATGATACGTTGTTGAGTTATTATAAACAAACAGATAGACATAATTTTTTTTAAATTATTTAGAGTGACTAAATTTCGTCAAAGAATCTTCCATGAATAGAATTCTCCCTTTGACATTTTTATTATTAAACTAGCGGTCCGCCCCGACTTCACCCGTGGTACATATTTATGTTTTCTCTACATAAGAACCATCCTGGTACTTTAAGGAATATAATAAAAAAAGAATTATCGAAATCGGTCCACCCGTTCTCGAGTTATGCGCTTACCAACACATTTTGCGATTCGTTTTTATATATAAGACTAGCGGTCCGGCCCGGCTTCGCCCGTGGTACATGTTTACGTTTTTTCTACATAAGAACCATCCTCGTACTTCAAGGAATATAATAAAAAAAGAATTATCGAAATCGGTTCAGCCGTTCTCGAGTTATGCGCTTACCAACACATTTTGCGATTCATTTTTATATATAAGATTATATTTATCGTCGCCTAGTACCCAAAACACAAGCCTTAATTGAGCTTACTGTGGGACTAGGTCGATTTGTGTAATTATGACCTATAATATTTATTTATTTATTTATTCCTTAGGCCCTAGAGAAGCACTGTCGCGTGGAGGGCGGGTACACAGGTCTGCTGAACGTGTACCACGCGGCGCCGCAGGGGGACGACGTGCAGCAGAGCTTCTTCCTCGCTGAGACGCTCAAGGTTATCTATAATATAATCAAACTTAAAATTATAAAGAGTAGAAAAAATTCGATCACGAGGCGGGACTCGAACCCGCATCCTTTCACGCCAATCCGGGGCGGATGCTTGACCAACTCAGCCACCCGTGACACAATCAAACTTATTGGCTTAGAATAACGCTCAATCTATTCAATACTCACATGCACTGTTGACTTAGAAACATACACAAAAATCAAAAGTCGAAAACAAAAGTCTGCCTACGCGTCTACTAGGCAGAGTTTTCTAAAGCAATAAAATATACTTTGAAATTGCACACTTCCACAATATTATCTGTTAGTTAAAATGAATGTTATAAATAATGCCGCTCTTACGTTCGTCGACCTTTCAATAGGCGATTAAGAGTCCAGTTGTTTATCAATGACGCTTGGCTATATTATATTTTCCAAGAAAAATTGAATTAAAGTTTAGAAAAATAATTTACATTTTTATTATTTTCAGTACTTGTACCTGATATTCGCCGACGACTCTCTACTCTCACTGGACGAGTGGGTGTTCAACACTGAAGCCCATCCATTCCCCGTCAAGGACAAGAACCCATTATACAGAGCTGCCGACAAACAAGAGGATAACCAAGTTTAATTGCACTTTACACTTACACTTTGAGTTGTGAGTCACTCACTTAAACGTTGTTGCAGTTGTGAGACTTACACTATACACTTTGAGTTGTGAATCACTTCAGTAATACAGTTCTAACTGGGAGAACTAACTTTAGAGTTACACTTTGAGTTGTCACATCACTAATGATAAAAGTTGTAATTCTTGAGCATGTTCAGTTTAATAAAGGATATCCTCTGGTAGAAAAACTAAACCAGTTCTTACTCACACTTTCAATTTGCTACTTCGAGTTGTGAGTCACTTTACTAATACATTATTACAGTTGGGAGACTCACACTTTGTATTTTGAGTTGTGAGTCACTTGAATCATTATTGTTATGTATACGTGAAGTAAAGTAATGTGACTTGCGGATAATTGTTCAGTTTATTACTAGAGGATAAACATCTGGTAGCCAAATATAGACTTACACTTTCACTTTACATTTTGAGGTGTGAGTAATAAATCGATTAAGTGTTTTAACTATCGTGGAAAACAACGATTACTTCTTTGATTTCACGCGTTATAAGGTTAACGGACGTATGCGTGTTTTAATCAAACTTGCTTTTCATTTTTTAATACATTTTTTATTCGAATCTGATAGTAAATTATAGAATATTATTTATTATAAGAAAATTAAAACTTGGTTACGTCAATCTTACTGAAGCAATATGTGCTGATTAAAAATATGTATTTATTATGTAAAATTATAAACGAAATTAAATGAAAAGTCATTTAGTGGGTACTTATCATATTGTAACTCATAGGTACCCACAAACCTATGTTAGGTAATATTAGTGAATTTTATGTACCGCAAAATGCGATTGAGTTTTTGCGGCATTCATTTTTGTTATTTCAATAGGTGTAACCATTCAAACTAGACTTTAAAAAAACTAGGATTTATTTATCTAGATTTTTTGTCTCTATCGTCTTTCTTAATAATTAATTTTTGAACACATTCCTCGTAAATGCAGGATGTCATTTTTTGCCTTTTTTTAACATTCACTGCCAGCAATAAAATTATTGTCAAATAAAGTTTAAATAGTCGTGGACGGTCGAAATTTTGAAAAATATAAATTATCATGAATATTTCTCATACTTTGTAAATATAATCGATTTAATTTACTTAAAGCCAGTTTATTTTTAACTTGACTTAGTGCTGATTTTTCAATTGTTGGTTAAAACTTATTCTTCGGATAACATATTAAACTAACATTTCAAAAATGCTAGTTTAATATGCAATAATTGTCCGGATTTGACAGTTTAATGGTGACATTTTAATATTATCGTGTAATACTTTATTCGACGGATAAGTTTTAACCAAGGATTGAAAAACCGGGCCTTAACCAAGACAAATAACCAGCGTTTATACTTTAAAATACTAATACAAATGTTTACTTAAATGTTAATGAATTTATTTTTCTATTTATTTGGTGCATTTTTAATTGCAGTAATTTATTAATTATACATTCGGAGGTTTTAAGCTCGGAAACATATCGATATAGGCACTACAATAATAATATATAATATTATGTTATTTCACACGGATGTAAGCAATGCGTCTTTAATAATTTAATAATTATTTAGCTTAAATTTAGTGGCTAAACTAATAAATGAATAGACTTAGATATTTTTGATGTATATGTGACTAGATTCAATTAATTGTTGATATTCGTGTGAAAAGCGGCTCTGCATACAAATATAGTTCCATTTAGAGTGAATAAAATGTTAGCAGTTAGAAGATTTTTTATCCAAACTATAATAATAATATAATAATACTTAGTCATAAATCAATTAATCGCATTAATCAAGTGTTTAGAAGGCCTTTAACAGTCATATTAAATGAGATAGATATTTTTCTTTAGTTTAATAAGAAAATATTTTGGTTTTTCGTCTATAATAATGACAGTTATTGTTTTACGTAATAACTAAAATAATAATTGTGTGAACACGATTGACATAGGAAATGGTGATTTGTACCCTATGACAAAAAACAAGGAAACAACGATCTTTAAATTATTTAAAAATGAAATAAATAAGGGTACATTTCTATATTTTATTTGTGAAATTGCCGCACCTGTTACTAGAGCATTGAATCTAATGAACCATAGTGAAACGAGATTAGTTGTCGTAGACAATTATAATAATTATCTGTACATTGTGTATATATAGCTAGATATAGCGTAGCGTCTGTGTGTAGAACTGTGAGATAGTGAGAGTTATATTTAGAATTAAAGTTTCTATTTATATTAGTAAATGTCATTATTCGTATCGAGAAATCCTTATCTTACCACAAAACAATCTAAACACAGTCTAACTTTAAATCAGGGATCTGTCACTTTAATAGTTGTCTATGTGAAATACGACAATACCAGATTAAAGAGAACCCTTACGCTACGAACGCTTAAAGTTAAACCCTGTCTAAAGTTATTTGTTGTAAGACAGTTAATTTTCCGATAGTAACATGATAATAACCTTTTTAACCAATTTTGAAGAGCAAACGACAAACCTATTTAAAAGAATAAGACAAAATATGAAATGCTTTCTTCAAATTATGAAACTTTTCAATAGAATGACCAAGATTTAAAATATAACTCTCTTTTCCTCGCAATTAAAATTTATTTTAAATCAATGTATGCGAGAGTGCGACTGTTGATTTGTTTTTCTAATACTAAGAAGTATAAAAATATGTTATCCATGTAATGATATTTAAATTAAAAATTTGAACTCGTAATTTGTTATATTCTGTGTTGTTGAAATTGATTTAAAATGCTGATATTTTGTACTTCTTAGATAAAGTAATTTAACCTGACTGCCATCTATGTCTGTTGTATTATATATTTCATATTAATATTATATATATTCGCAAAAGACAAATAACAAGCAGATCATATATGTTTAATTTACAAATTTTAAAGTGAAACTTTTATTACATCGTCTCAAACTTTTTGGTCTGTGTAGCGCATGTCGCGTGTATCGCGGCTGTCATGCGACATGCGCTACACAAAGCAGTGTTCGGAACCGTTCGAACAGTTTCACTTTTACCGTGGTTTCATAAAACCACACAACATTTTTTTATTATTTCTCGTGTACCTTCTGATTTGAAAAAATATGTATATTTTCACCTCGTTCCACATAGAAAACTCATAAATAAGTATTTTATAACTTTGCCATTCAAAATACTTCTACGCATTTATAATCTCCTAGTAATAACGTAGTGCAATTTCTATCATCAAGTTTATTATTAAATAATTATTTTTATTCCTTTTATACTCATTGAAAATAATGATATTTCTTTAATCTCTTATCTCTCCTATAGGTATGTAAATATTCAGTTCTACCGACTGCTTGTTATATTATGTATTTATGTATGAAGTTGTAGTTTTAATATTGTACATTTTCGTTTATAAATAAAAATGTTTATAAAATTATTTCAGTTGTTTCACTAATACCACCTCTATCCTCATATTTTTATAATAATTAATATTTACAAATCAAGCAAAGTATTATATTGATTAATTTTTTAAAAAAAAGCTCCCCTTTTAACAATTGAAATCATTATTATTATAGATTATCTATAGAAAATACAAAGACTTATCAACTTTTTTGTTACTTCAAACGTAGAAATAATATTGAGAAGTAAGAACTATATGTACCTAGTGCAAATTTTGAACATAGTATATATTCCTAGCAGTTTATGGTTTATGTTAATTATTATTGAATAATCCGAATATAAAGCAACATTAAAAAAAACCTGGATTCTCAGATGAGATATTTTTTTGCACCCTTATCGAAACATATTCGAAGATATCTTTCATCAAACCATACATTTTAGTGGTATTTTTCAAGCTATTGCATAGCTTCTATCGCAGGCCTTGAGCGCGGGGACCGAATCCAGAAATTCTGTAACGAAAAAACCTCACGCTCCCCACTCCGACGGGCGCGGAGGTGTGGCTTGAAGGCATAGCATGCAATAGCTTTACCGCTTCAGTCCCCGAGTGACACACGTCTTTTTTATTATTAACTAGCGGTCCGCCCCGGCTTCGCCCGTGGTACATATTTACGTTTTCTCTACATAAAAACCATCCTCGTACTTCAAGGAATATAATAAAAAAAGAATTATCGAAATCGGTTCAGCAGTTTTAGATTAATCTATAGTACAAAATTAATATCTAATGGCGTCGAATAATATTGCAGCCGATTTAGACTCTTACAAGATAAAATGTCATGCCGTTTCTAACATCGATTGTTGTAAATCATTCCTTACAAGTGACTATAATTTCAAAGTACTTTCGTTCAATATACGTAGTATTAACAAAAATTTTGATAATTTTGTAATTTCTTTGCAGCGTTTAAAACTATTATATGATGTCATAATACTGAATGAATGTTGGCTTAGTGAACATTCTCAAATTCCATTATTGCAAAATTACACAGCATATAAAACTACTAAAATTATTAACCAAAATGGTGGTGTTGTGATATACGTACGGGATGGTCTTTGTGTCACAGTTTCAGAACCTCCCATCGACGAGGCAAACTGTTTACAACTCATTGTTGACAAAAAGGTGTGTATACTCGGTATTTATCGCTCCCCTTCATTTAGAAATCCCTCAATGTTTCTCACATCGCTGGACAGGCACCTCACTAGTCTGAATAATCAATATATTGTCCTAGCAGGTGACATTAATATTAATATTTTGGAATCGTCTGATAGTCCCTGGTGGCAGGAATACCTATGCCTAGTCTCAGAATTTGATCTGGCGCCTGCAATAACACTTCCGACTAGACAAGGTTCGTGCCTTGACCACATCTTTGTAAAATCCAATAAAGCAGTAATTGGCGTAGTTTGCGAATCTGACATATCAGACCACGATATGGTTATGGTTGGGATGAGACTTGGTAAAATAAAGGTTCGCAACGCAAAACGTTACTTTTTCAAAAGAGATATTGAGCTTATAAAGTCTGACTTAAATCTTGTAAACTGGCAAAGTATCCTCGATAAAAACAACTTACACCTTATAGTCCAAACTTTCACCGATACGATTCTATCAATAGTAAACAAACACACTCGCAAATATCCCTGCCGCAGGTCAAACACTATCTTAAAACCTTGGATTAGTCCCGGCTTACTCCGTTGTATACGACACAGAGATCGACTCCATACACGTGTTAGAAGAAATCCTCTTGATACAATGCTACTGCACATTTACAATCGTTACCGTAACTTTACAAATAATTTACTGAAGAAACTTAAGCGTGAATACGAAGTTTCCCTTCTGAGTGATAGTGCGGGCAATCCAAAAAAAACCTGGGAAGCCGTAAAGAATATTTGTAATTTATCTATTTCTAAAAGAGAACCGTCAGAGCTCTTGAACATCCACTGTTTAAATCCTTCTCAGTCCCTTGAAGCATGCAACAAACATTTTACTTCTATTGGAGAATCTTACGCAACACAGATATTAGAGAAGATTAAAGTCACTCAAGAAGATTTAGCTTCTACAATTTGTTTTAATAATTCTCCCGTAAACTCATTCTTTATGACACCAACTAACATACATGAAGTGGAATCTTTGATAATGCAACTGGAGAACAACAAAGCTCCGGGTATTGACGGCCTGAACAATTTACTGGTTAAGCGGATCCGTCAAGAGATCCTCGGCCCCCTAACCTCAATATATAATCTTAGTTTATCACAGGGAATTTTCCCTGATAGTTGGAAAATTGCCTCAGTATCCCCAATTCACAAAGCGGGGGAACGTGACAACCCGAATAATTACAGGCCTATTTCTTTATTGGGTGTCTTCTCAAAAATTCTCGAAAAAATAGTAAATTCTCGTTTGGTTAAATACTTAGAGAGTAATAACCTAATCTCAAACCATCAATTTGGTTTTAGACGGAAGAAAAGCACAGCCGATGCAGTCTCCCTCCTCACGTCAATCGTTGCTTCGCATTTAGATTGCAGAAGAAGCTGTCTTTGTGTATTTCTCGACCTTGCAAAGGCATTTGATACCGTTTCTATTCCATTACTGCTTAGAAAGCTTGATGGATGCGGTATCAAAGGCCACGCACTTCTGTGGTTTGAGAGCTATCTGAAGGGAAGGCTTCAGTGTGTTAAAATTGGAGACCAAAGAAGCTCAACGAGAGAGGTCAATTTTGGAGTCCCACAAGGTAGCATCTTAGGCCCCACCCTTTTTATACTTTATATGGACGACATTCACAAGGTCCCTCTATCTAACGCGGATATTCTCTGCTACGCAGACGATACAGCTGTCATATTCTGCGGTGAAAATTGGGATGAGGCTGTGTCTACCGCTCAAAAAGGTATGACTCAAATTAATTCATGGCTCGAATGCAATTTACTAACACTAAATGTAGATAAAACCAATTATATTTGTTTTCATAAAACTTCAGTTTCGGCACCCTCTTTATGCGACATGATAGAGTTTCCGCAAACAGGGACGGCTAATCTTTCAATTAAAAGAGCTCAAAAAGTAAAATACCTGGGTATCATATTGGATGAAAATTTGAACTTTAAGAGTCACATACATCTGCTCTCTGATCGTGTCCGTAAAATTTCGGGTATAATAAAAAAACTTCGGAATTCTGCTAAAACTGATCTGCTTAGGAATGTTTATTATGCTCTTTGCCAATCCATTATCACTTATTGTATTAACTCTTGGGGCGGGGCTGCGAAAACATCACTTATCGGCCTTGAAAGAGCTCAACGAGCGGTCCTAAAAACAATGTTATGCAAGCCCTTCAGATACCCAACCTCTGAACTTTATAAAGACAGTGACGTTCTGACGGTGCGGCAGCTTTTCATCCTCTATAGCTCTCTTTCCACCCATAAATCTATCTTAAATTTAGTTGATTACAAAGATCTTGTAAAAAAGCGTGTCTTCAAAATTCCAAACATAACTACACACTCAACATTCGCTAAGCGCATGAACCCATACATTGGCATCTTTATATATAATAAAATAAATTTAAAATGTAACATTAAGAGTTTTTCTATTTTTAAAGCTAAAAAAGTTATTACATGCTATTTAAAATCATTAAATTACACACAAACAGAAAAGCTTCTTGTCTCAATACATTAAATTAATATAAATTATTGTTTATTTACATTATATTGTATATGTATCATATAATTTTATTTATTTTAACTTTAATTTATGTACTTATTTAACTTATTTTATTTATTTATATAGTTAGGTATCTATTTATTTATATTTATTTTTTTAAATTTAGTTCATTAGTTGTACTCAATTCATATCTTATATTTAAATCTTTTTTAATCAACAATTACGGTACCACGAGCAAATCCATTCTTTATAATCGTACCAGCTCCCACGACACAAGTTCTCTTAGTGTGGGAGCTACAGTTAATAATTATATTGTATAATAAGTGACAGCAAAATATGATGTTGTTAAATTTTGTTTTGTTACATACTGTGTTTTTGCTGAAATAAATAATTTTTCATTTTTTCATTTTCAGTTCTCGAGTTATGCGCTTACCAACACATTTTGCGATTCATTTTTATACAGGGTGTCACACTATTGGTATACTAAGCGCGAAGGAACTTGTAGTTTTGCATACACTGATCACGTAAAAAATACATAAACAACAAAATTACGTTAAAATTTTTTTGATATTTTTTTCCTGAAAATCCATGTTTTCTTCTCTAGCTTCGCGCAGCCGTCATATACCGCTTCTCTACTGTGAGCATTTTGTCTATGAAAACATAATCTTAAACGATAGCTCACGTTCTAGTGGCAAAAATGAGCGGGTTGCTTGCTATGGGTGTACACATAGAGTTTTAAGATTTCATCTATTTGAAAAAAAAATGCGTCTGGAAATTTTTAAGTATTTTTTACGTACTCAGCGTATGCAAAACTCTAACCTCCTTTGAGCTTAGTATACCAACAGTGGGACACCCTGTATATAAAAGGTTATCATATAATTTGAGAGAAAGGGAGACTGTTTGTGCAATCATCAAATCGTATAAAACACGTATGACCGTTTTTGTTTTTGAGTAGATTATCATTAGATAACCTAATACTAGCGGACGCGGCAAATGTTCTGCTAACATCCTTATCACTTACGGGTATAAAAAAAGATTACGGTCTCTATTTAGAACTACCATTTTAAACTCGTCCATATTACCAAATTATCCTTACATTTCCTATTTGATCAATACATTACATACCTAAGTACTTATAATTTAGAAATAATTTGGAAAATCCAAAAGTGCACGCCTCATAATTTTTTTTTAATAAATATTTATTAATTATTATTTTTGTTTATTTAATAACAATTAAACCACATCGAATCAGACCCTGAAAAATGAAAGGGTTCTATTCCTGAGCATACTCAAGCGTAAGAGAAAAAAAAAGACTCGATTAGTAAAGTATTTCGGTCGCTATCGTGTTAACAAGAAAAAGGATCCGCACATACAGACACACGGACGTCCAAGACAGAACTTTTTTAAACTGTT
>CAJQZN010032211.1:12726-25320 GCA_907164685.1 Colias eurytheme | reverse complement strand
TATAAGGGTTCCGTTTTTGCCATTTTGGCTACGGAACCCTAAAAACAACATAAATGTAAAAACACGCTTTAATCCGTCAGTCCCGGAATCACAGACACAATAGAAAATCTATTGTGTCGCGGCCCGATCGGGCCGCTCGGTGGTCAATGGGTTAATAAGAGAATCTCATAATAATATTGTCACCATTTATTGTGTACAAAGTTCAAATTAAAATTAAATCTGTCCATTAAAAGTTGGTCACAATTTTAGTCTAGTTTTTTGAAGTGATATTCTTTGGGCACGTTGAGAGTAAAATTTATGGAGTTATCGACGATTTTGGTATCTTTGAATCTTGCCAAAGAAGTTTCACTTCTGACACGTGTGCTCGGCAAACTCGGTCTTTTTTTTTAAGTGAAACTTTTATTACATCGTCTCAAACTTTTTAGTCTGTGTAGCGCATGTCGCGTGACGGTCGAACCGTACGATAATTATAGTACAAATACGATAATTTTGTGCCTAAGTTTCACTTTTACCGTGGTTTCATAAAACCACACAACATTTTTTTAATTTAAAAATTATTTCTATTAAAAAATTAAACCGCCTTCAGACCAGAATAGAATTGGAAAGTACTAGCTTTCAATTTATAAAAAATACCATCAAAATTGGTTCAAATCGAAACTTCCGTCCTCGATTCCGTCAGTAGTAAAATATAAACAAATAATAACTTAATTCAATAAATACCTCAGGATCATGCGTCTCCCTGTTGTTCCTGGTGGCCTCTTGATGAATATGGAAGGCCCGTTCCGCGATCTCCTTTTGTGTGTCCAACGCATGAGCGAGTGACTCTAACTCTTGGAGCTCGATGGTCGAGTTCCTTTCGTCTATCTTCTTGGTGCTTCTGCGAGAGAAGTCCATGGTGCCGCCTGGTGGGAGATTGATTAATAATTAATTAAAAATATTGTTTTTTTAACAAATGAACAGCAAAGTTTGTATCATAATATGTTTGTGAAAAATATTTCTCATTAAGGGCCGATTTTTCAATCCCTGGTTAAAACTTACCCGTCCAAAAAGTATGTATTACACGATAATATTAAAATGTCACTTGTAAACTTGTCAATTGCACGCAGTAAGCACGCACTAACATTTTGAAATTTTATTATAGTTGTATGTATATAGTTGTATATAGTTATTCGATGAATAAGTTTTAACCGAGGATTGAAAAATCAGCCCTAAATAAATAAATAAATGTTTTTTATATGAATATCGGGTAGTGTTGATATCATAATATGTTTGTGAAATAACATATTTTCTCGTTATTTATTTTTCGTAGAGCATCCAAAAAAAATTTATTCAAAAAAATATTATGTTTCACAAATTGGAAGAAGAAGAAGAAAACTGGAAGTTTTATAATTAGCCTAGGCCCTAGTTTTATCATTTTTTGCTTCCATACAGGCTTTTATCGAAAAAAAAAAAACAACAGTCTAATAAAATTAACGATAACAAGTATAGTCTCAAACCCCCTCTTTTGTGAAGTTCGTTAAAAATATAAAAAAAAAACAGATAATTGCCATTTGACCCATTCTTTAATACACACACACATACACAAAAACTCACCTCTCTTAGTAATATGCTTGATCAACTCAATTGTTTTATCCCAAGTCTCATCAGACAGTTTCTTAAACAGTTTACTGAAGCCCTGTCTGTTCGTCTGATAGTTGTTATAGTAAGCCGCAGAGAGAAGATATTCGTAGGATCTGCGTAAGTGTAGGTTTGCGTATGCTTGCATCTCTATTGCCACGTTGCCTAGGCGACCGTAGTTGCCATACACTGCGTTACAACTGGGAAGGGCTGTAAGGAAATGGGGCACTTAATAAATAATAAAAAATGTGTGCGTGTACTAGTGTACACACGTAAGAAGTGAAACTTCTTTATGACCTTATTTTTTAAATAATAATTTACTATATTCAACTTTACAGAAATACTATTACAGATTTCATTTACAGATTTCATTTACAGATTTACTTTACAGTATTAAATATTTTATTTAATACTTTATATTTTTTTTAATTACGCGTGGTAGGGATAAGAAAAAGATGGCGCGTAACGGAAAAATGTCACGCGTAACGAAAAAATGTTACACTAAATTTTTTTCCAACCCCGATAAAGAAGTTTCACTTCAATAATTAAGGTAAATAGGTATATGCTTTTACAATAGAATCCCTGATAGAATAAGACTTTAATAGTGCTAAATTTAAAACTTATTTATACTAATATTATAAAGCTGAAGAGTTTGTTTGTTTGAACGCGCTAATCTCAGGATGTACGGGTCCGATTTGAAAAATTCTTTCGGTGTTAGATAACTCATTTATCGAGGAAGGTTATAGGCTATATATTATCTCGCTAAGACCAAAAGGAGCAGAGCACTGCGGGAAAACCGCGGAGCACAGCTAGTAATAAATATAAAATATACATAGAGAAATGTGGAAATTATATAGGTCGTTTAAGGATAATAAATATACAAAAAACACGCTTTGATAAGAAAAGACGTGGCACTCGGGGACTGCCGCGGTAAAGCTATTGCATAGCATGCCTTCAAGCCACACCTCCGAGCCCATCGGAGTGGGGAGCGTGAGGTTTTTTCGTTACGGAATTTCTCGATTCGGTCCTCGCGCTCAAGGCCCGCGATACAAGCTATGCAATAGCTTAATAAAATCATGAAATTATTGTATTGTCATCAATCCTTGATAAGTGTACAAAGTTTCATTTAATGCTGTCCGTTAAAATTGTGTCCAAAGCGAGTCTAACTGAGTTGGTTACATCAAACATAGAAACTTTTAAACATACACATGGAGGAGTGTTAAAAAGCGAATGTCAACATACTCAATAAAAAAATGTAGCCGTGTACTAGAGTATACACGTAAGAAGTGAAACTTCTTTATGACCTTAAAAATGTCACGAGTATGGCGTAACGCAAAAATGTTACACTAAATTTTTGTCCAACCCCGATAAAGAAGTTTCACTTCAATAATAAATCAACAGTAAAGTTGTTATACATAGTTAACGAGGTTTCATGCACTCTGAACTGTAGAGATAACGATATACAGGGTGTGTGTTGGTATACTAAGCTCAAAGGAGGTTATAGTTTTGCATACGCTGAGTTAGTAAAAAATACTTATAAAATTCCAGACACATTTTTTTTTTCAAATAGATGAATTCTTAAAACTTTATGTGTACACCCATAACAAGCAACCCAGCTTTGCCACCAGCACGTGAGCTATCGTTTAAGATTATGTTTTCATAGACAAAATGCTCATATTTTCGAAGCGGTATATGCCGGCTGCGCGAAGCTAGAGAAGAAAACGTGGATTTTCAGGAAAAATTTAGCAAACAATTTTTGACGTTATTTTGTTGTTTAAGTATTTTTTTCGTGAGCAGTGTATGCAAAACTACAAGTTCCTTCGCGCTTAGTATACCAATAGACACCCTGTATAGAGACATAATAATTAATGCCCATATGATTCATTCATCATTTACATTGCGCAATTTTTTACCCACTTTTAGCGAGAAGTTTGTTTTTTATTTTTCATTTTGCAGCGCATACATTCGCACTTATTTTTATTTGAAAGAAAGAAAACGTTTATTTAATGGCACATAGCCTCACAAGTACATAATGAAAACAATTTCTACAATACAATATTAATTATTATATTTCAATATGTTTGCTATTGTTTTGTAGTACTTGTAATTTATATGCGCTGACAAGCGCTGGTAAGCATTTATAAATTTCCAGCTTTCTCTCTGAATAAGGCCTAAGACTACTTATATGTCTATAATAGACTATCCATGATTTCAAAAGAACAGATTTTTCAAGTGCTAGTAGGTATTCTGCACAATATTCAAAAAAAATCTTTTTTATCTGTGTTATTGAAACTATTAAACAATTTTAATTATGTTTAGTATAAGTTCTTCTAGATCAATATCAATTTTACAAATCTGTGAAAAAACCACTAAAATTATAATTGCACGCCTCATAAGCGAAGCGTTGAGGTGGGTACTACTGTCACTTCGCGAAAAAAATCTGATTTTTCAAACTTAAAATGTCTTTATGTATCATACATTGCACTTGTAGGATAATACATACACACACATATTAAGAAAAAACACTATTTTTAACGTTCATGATATTTTTGATGTCATTTTTGTTATTTAAACTAGTTAAAAAACAGTTTAAAAAAGTTCTGTCTTGGACGTCCGTGTGTCTGTATGTGCGGATCCTTTTTCTTGTTAACACGATAGCGACCGAAATACTTTACTAATCGAGTCTTTTTTTTTCTCTTACGCTTGAGTATGCTCAGGAATAGAACCCTTTCATTTTTCAGGGTCTGATTCGATGTGGTTTAATTGTTATTAAATAAACAAAAATAATAATTAATAAATATTTATTAAAAAAAAATTATGAGGCGTGCACTTTTGGATTTTCCAAATTATTTTATACATATTAAAGTATATTATAGCTTACCCAAGCTGTTGGAAGCCTGGGCGCAGTCCATAGACACATCATTGTAGCAGGACTCCGCTGACACCGCAGACAGAGCAAGGAGGCTCGTCAAAGCTAGTATTATGGCCTTCATGGTGCTGGAATTAAAAAGTAAATTTAAATTCTCGTTTTTTTTATAGTCTGTGCAGTGTGCACACTTAACACTGGCACTTGGCAGTCTGTCTTTGCCATAATAAAGAAAAAAAAACTAAGCAGTTACATAGTGTTAGGTTTTTTACAATGTCATTTTTATTACAATACAATGTCAGTGTCCTTTGTCCAAATTCCCTCAAAAAATAACAAAAGATAGAGATAGGATATTGTTTTTTTTTTTTTTTGACGGAACATTATAAGTTGAATAAACAAAAAAATGTGTATTTTTCGTTCTTTATATAATAACTGATTTATTAATAGTAATAAGAAAACCTAACATATATATTTTTTATGTGCCAATTATACCAATATTTAGGGATAACTGTCACATACATAAATAATTTACTGGATATAAATTTGTCATAATATATTTGTATGTAGGTACCTCCAAACAATTATTGACTTACAAATCACAATTACAAATTAGCACACACTAAAATGTTCAAATATTGTTTAAAATTAACTTGTTATGACTTGGAGGTCAATAAAAACAGCACACCATTATTCGATATTCAAAATCTAATCTATTCAACTCCCTATTGATATCAAATTTGAACACGATAAATTATCTATGTCACTGTAAAACGCATCGATTCCTTCCAATATTGATTATTGGATTAAAATGATAATGCGTATTGCCTATAAACACTGATTTATTCATGATTTATTGAAAAAGATAAGGGGATTACAAGTTATTAAATTATATTACCTCGATAGATAGTGCACCCGAAGAAATTATTTAGGTACAACGAACGACAAAGAATTATTTAAAAATTTTCTTTCCAAATATGAATTGAAATGAAAAAAAAATGCATAATTGATTTTGACATCTAGAATGACATGTGCACAGTAACAAAAAATAACTTACCCAAAATTTAATGCGTAATTGGAATTTTAGAATAGCGCTGGATATAACGATCCGTTGATAGCGATGCCTTTACACACACTGGTGCAGAAGGCAACTCTACAAAGAATCGGTACGGATCGGTCGTGTCCTACACGAGACAAAACAAAATAATATATAGAGTGACTTATCAATATTTTCCGCGTAGTTATTTGACTGACAGCAAACAAGATACAAAGGTAAAGTTCTGCATTATCAGCTGAAGTTGGTCCGATTTATAGGGTTATTGTTTTATGACGCAATTTTCCCTTTATGTGTGTTAGTTTTGTGTTTCAAGTGTTGTTACAAGTGTGAGTCAATCAGTTTCATAATATTCTTCAACAATCATCTATTTATATAGGCTTTTGGAGAGTGTATTTTTTAAAATTTAATCATCAAGTAATTAAAAGTAATTTCATTATTTGTCATAATTTTGGGTAAATTTACAACAATGGCAACATTTATCAATACTCCCCTTGTTTTTAATACCCACTTGGAACACAAATGACCGCACAAAGAGCGTCGAGGTTTTGTGTTTCAAGGAATTTCTTCACATTTCATCAACAGCCATATTCGATAGATTTGTTTTTATTTTACGGGTAAATCGGATTTGGGCAGACGAAATAATTGCAATGAAATAAAAAAGTACCCGTATGTGGGTCCAAACAAGTTTTATATTTGAGGAAATATTCCACGAATCGCTCGGAACACGAAACCTCGACGCCCTCGAATCTTCCATCCCTGTCTAGCATCATGTGTCATTGTATTAAGAACCACTTGTCAATACGGTAAACTTTTATCACTGCGTAGATTTTCATGAATCGAGACATAAAAGCGCTATTAGTTTTTGTTTTTACGATTTGATAAGTAGCCTTCTGCGCCAGTGAGTGTAAAGGCACTTCTCAAACAACAGTGCAACCCTCACCTTCGTATTTAATTGTTTTAAATCGTCAAATATCTGTGATATTATAGGAAGATGAAGACTTTATCCCTGGCTCTTTTCTTGGCTGTCTGCTCAGCTGCATTCGCCACACAATGTAAGTTATTTTTAATTGCTTTTGATAGTAATGACTCGTGATATTTTTATAGGTACCTACTTATTATAAACAATTTGTGAATATAGAAAAATCGGAAGTTATTTTTATATCTCAATTAATCATAGTTTTGTTTTCTTTTTCCTAGTAGAATTTAAAAACATGTCAAGAACAAGGACACGAGTTTGAATTGACGTTCGACAAATTAAAATAATCCAAATTCAAATTACCTAATTCATAAACAATAGTTCTTTGTTTTGTGAATATTTAAAATTTCAATATTTTTATTGTAATTGCTTGTCATGTTTATAATTTCATCATACTGACAAAATATGTGGGTTATGACCACAGTTATGACAGATTACTTATGAGGGAATTTTTCAATTACCTACATTATTTTATTGTTTTTAAATTGATTATATTATATATAATATTTTAGTTCTAACATCTTTTTAAGTAGAGATACAGAGATTATGTTTGTTTGTTGAAAGTGAATAAAAAAATGATAAATATAATAAATAATAATATAATATTGCCATTGTTGTAAATTTATAAGTTTGTGAATAATTAGATAGTTTGACCTAAAATAATATCAAAGACAACACTATTTTAGGTCTGTTGTGCCCTGTGGTTTTACCAGCATTGCTCCGCTCCTGTTGGTTTAAGCGGGATGATATAGAGCCTATAGTCTTCCGCGAATAATGGCCTATCTAACACTGAAAGAATTTTTCAAATCGGACCAGTAGTTCCTGATATTAGCGCTTTCAAACAAACAAACTTTAGAATTAACCAGTCAGATTGTAAATATAGGTTTGATTGTGCAACGCTGTTGATCTTTGTGAAAGTTTTGTAGAAATTGGCGCAGCCATTTTAAAGATTTGTTGAACAGTTAAACTATAATATAGAAAACCCTACTCTAAGATTTGTCAAATTATTTTCATCTTGGAATACTTAGTTTATTTTCTCTTATATTCAATCATAATGCAAATAATTAGTATCATAAATTACAAGCATAATAATTAATAATATAATATAATCTAAGTATACTTATACTAATATTATAAAGCTGAAGAGTTTGTTTGTTTAAATGCGCTAATCTCAGGAACTGCTGGTATGATTAGAAAAATTCTTTCAGTGTTAGATAGCCCATTTATTGAGGAAAGCTATATATCATTACAGTTAGACCAACAGGAGCAGAGCAATGCGGGTAAAAACACAGGGCACAACTAGTGTATAATATAGCTTTTTATTTCATATCAAAGTTAAGTCTAGTACATACATATTATATTGAAAATGAAAAAATTACATGCAGGTTATAAATTTATAATCATTCTGCATACTATCTATACTAATATTATAAAGCTGAAGAGTGTGTTTGTTGGTTTGAACACGCTAATCTCAGGGTCGACTTGTCCGATTTGAAAAATTATTTCGGTGTTAGATAGTCCATTTATCGATGAAGGCTAGGCTTTAAATCATCACGCTATGACCAATAAGAGCGGAGCCATGCGGGTGATACCGTGTAGCGCAGCTATTACAAACATATACATGCAAAACTATTTGCAAACCTATGCATTTTTAAGTGAAAACTTCTTTAGCGGCGTTGGGTATAAAATCTTAAACTCGCGTCAGGACACGTGGCCTGATCGAAAAAGCGTAAGACGGATGTTTTTTTTTTTTAGCCCTTATATTCCATGCGTAAGACGGATACCATTCCAAAATATCAAACATGCTGAACGTTAATAATCAAGTTTTCACTTCTGCCGGCACTCCCGGAGTGCAATCCGTCATTTTTTTAAATATTACTTCCCATGCCATGCGGTTTTAACTGCGGCTGCTAGTTTTAAAAGAAAGTATTTCTATAGGTTATGTTTTATTCTAATACCTAAATAAACTGAAACACTGCAAAGCATCATCAAAATCTAATCAGTGATTTTCATGTGACAGAGCAACAAACATCCATCCATAAAAACCAAACATTTATTTATTCAGTTAGACTTCTTCGAAGCACTTTTGAATCATCATAACATATTTTTAAAATTTACCACCAACTAGCCCCTCAAACATTATTTTTTTTAAATAAATATTTTTTCATGTGTTTGAAATATTTAATTGAATATAAATAAATAAATATTTCAGGACAATTTACACACATGGCATGATCTGATCCCATACTAAGCTTTGGCTTGTGTTATGGAAACCAGATGGCTGATAACATACATGTATAATTTTAAATAAATACTTATAAAGATAATCAACACCCAGACACAGAAAAAACATCTATGTTCATCTCACAAATATTTGCCCCGGGTGGGAATCGAACCCACAACCTCTGACTTGGAAGGCACTGCCACTACCAACTAAGCCAACCAGTCAGTCATAATATGAGCATTGATTGTCGGCACTATACCAAAAAATATTCTTCGAATAAATTGACAAATTTTCAATGTGATCAGTTGTTGTAATCCTTGTTCAAACAAATATACTGTTGTACATAATTAAAAATTAATAAAACTAAAAGTTAGAAAAAAACGTTCATATTATCAACAGTTAAATTATCGCAAACAAATATAAAATTATAATAAGATAAATGATTAAAAGTTATTATTAGTGTAAAATGACACTATCTCTAAATATGGAATGTGTGCAAAAATAATCTATTTTTATGTGTTAACCTTGTTTATTATTATGTATTATGTTACAACTTACAAAGCCAACAACATCATATTATCAAAACATTGTAGTTTTTTTTCCTTTGTTTTCGAAAAGGGAATCTACAGAGTTGCCAACTTTAAAGATACCTATTTTTTCCGAACCAGTGATATTTTTCAGCACTGCTTTTATTAAATTTTTTTTACTTAATGCTAATGTTGCTTTGTACAATTCAGCTAGTGTCACGTTGGGAAGTTGTGTTGGAATGTTTTGTCAAATTCGAGTTATGCCATTGGTTGTTGGTTGGCGCTCTTACCGCGTAAAATTCATAGATAACAAAATTCGTTCGGTAAATCCCTGTGGGATTGTACCTATGCTGTCAGTTGAGGTCATTTCAACTTATCCCATTTGCATAGAATATTTTTTATTCATTCGCCTAGTCGATATTTCACTATCGCTATGAAGTATTAGGGTTGAATTAGAGATGTTTTTATATTTTTATATTGTTGATTTTAATTGTTGTGTGTTTAATAATTACTAGCTGTGCTCCTCGGTTTTACCCGCAGTGCTCCGCTCCTATTGGTCTTAGCGAGATGATATATAGACTATAATATAGCCTTCCTCAATAAATGGGCTATCTAACACCGGACCAGAAGTTCCCGAGATCAGCGCGTTCAAACAAAAAAACTCTTCAGCCTTATAATATTAGTATAGATTTAATTCAGTAAACAGAAGTTACACAGGCTAAAGTACTTTAATTCGAGATGAATCTATTTTATCAGACATGTATATTTTATCACAACGTGACAACTTGAAATAAAGATTAGATATTGTGATAATCTGTGGCTGTCGCGTCCCTTTGTCGATGGTATTAATATTAATATATTTGGCGGGAATTTTTTTCGATTGTATCGATTTGAAGTATAAAATAACAAATTTTAATTTTTTGGTTAGTTACCCAGTCGATGCAAGTAAATTTTCGAAAATATTTGAATGAAGATAAATTTATGTTTCCTTTCAGCAAAATTCGTTATCTTCAGTATTTTAAGCGGCCGTATCGATTTTAGAGTGATTTCGACTTGCTGAGCTCTTAAAGAATTACAACTCAAAATCACTCTAAAATCGATACGGCCTCTTAAGTACTTTCCCTCCAGGGCCCATCGAAAATTTCCACACTGTAGAACGTAGAACAAATAATAAGATATAGCGCCAATTTCTTCGAACAGCGTTGCCAAGTTTCTTCCTGACCTTTGATCCCTCGCGTATTGAACGCCTCATTACTTTGCAAATATAATATGTATGACGTATGTGAAATAACTATTTAGTAATCTGTGGTAAATGTCTAGAAATTTAATGGGACAAAGATAAACGTATTATTGTGTCAGAATTAAATACAATCAGTACATAGTATAAAACAAAGTCGCTTTCTCTGTATGCTTAAATCTTTAAAACTACGCAACGGATTTTGATGCATTTTTTATTAGATAGAGTGATTCAAGAGGAAGGTAGCATATAATTAACTAGCTGCTCCGCGCGGTTTCACACCCGTGACTCCTCTCCCGTTGATCGTAGTGTCGGAATCGGACCAGTAGTTCCCGAGATTAGCGCGTTCAAACAAACAAACTCTTCAGCTTTATAATATTAGTATAGATTTATTTGGTTTTAGGCAAAGCGGGCGAAAGCTCAAATAAACAATAATCTTATATATAAAATTCTCGTGTCACAATGTTAGTCTGCACTCTGCATACTCCTCCGAAACGGGTGGACCGATTCTCATGAAATTTTCTGTGCATATCGGGTAAGTCTGAGAATCGGCCAATATCTATTTTTCATATGTACAGTCAGAAGCATTAATATATTACCATTTGCAGATTAGCAAAAATATCTGTCATAAGAACGGGTTCAATAATATCTGTCTGCCCGTATACAGCAAAAATATCTGACATTAGTAGGCAGCATAATGAAGTGGCATCAAATTTATATGACGAAAATGTAGACCAAATAATTGTGACGACCTCTCGAAGCATAAATATGTGCCGTCACCTAGGAGGCAATAATATCTGACACAATTTTATATTTCTGTATTGTAAAATATAATTGATTCCTCACAAAAAGCATAAATATGTGACACTAGCTTTCCGCCCGCGGCTTTGCCTGCGTTTTCACAGAAATACCGCATAGTTCCCGTTTCCATGGGAATTTTGGGATAAAATAAAACCTATCCTATGTGTTAACCAAAGTTACCCTTTTTATGTCTGCTAAATTTCATTGTAATCGGTTCAGTAGTATTTGCGTGAAAGAGTAACAAACACACACATACACATCTTCACAAACTTTCGCATTTATAATACTAGATTAGTAGGATAGGAAGTAGTATTATAGTAGGACTAGTAGGATAGGATAGGATAGGATTTTAAAAAGGCCAAACATTTTTTTATTGAATTAGTGTTTTGTATTTTGCTGGGGTAAGAATATGAACAAAAGACACATTATATTTTGTAAATATTTTTTATTTAAATGAAATTACGATAATATATATGATAACTTGCCATAATTTTCGATACTCAATAAAATAATAGCAATATTATAGGTAAATGAAAATGAATAACGGAGCAATCGTGTCAAACGTCGCTAACGTCAAATATAACAAAACAATTTCTAAATAATACACGAAGGTTACACTGAACATTCAAATAAAATAGATCTACCCAAGTGGGTATTCATATAAGTATATGAATACTTTAATTTTGTTATGATATGATATCCTTCTAATATTATAAATGCGAAAGTTCATATCATGTAAGGATGTTTGTTACTCTTTCACACAAATAAAAGACAAAACAATGGAATTTGGCACACACATAGAAGGTAACTTGGATTAACGCTTATGAGAGCTTTTATCCTGGAAATCCCAAAGGAACGGAAACTATGCGTGTTTTTCTTTTAAAACGCGGGCGAAGCCGCGGGTGTTAAGCTAGTAGGATATAATATCTACTATCTATCTATATAGACATACAATATGTAGTATACAACGACGGCACATATTAATTAATATGGTAATCATGTTTTAAAAAAACGTAGTTAAAATAAAATTTATTTATTTTATATCAATTCAATATTAAATTGAAAATAAAATTGTGTCAGATATTATTGCTTCCTAGTTGATGTCACATATTTATGCTTTTTGTGTGGAATCAACGCAAAATACAGAAATATAAAATTGTGTCAGATATTATTGCCACCTAGTTGGTGTCACATATTTATGCTTTGTGTGAGGAATCGAAGCAAAATACAGAAATATGAAATTGTGTCAGATATTATTGCTTCCTAGTTGATGTCACATATTTATGCTTTTT
>CAJQZN010032211.1:2456-12716 GCA_907164685.1 Colias eurytheme | reverse complement strand
TTATGCTGCCTAATAATGTCAGATATTTTTGCTGTATACGGGCAGACAGATATTATTGAATTTTTTCTAGTGACAGATATTTTTGCACATCGCCCCCTAGGCATATATTATTGCTCGTGACTGTACAATAGCAAATTGAGGAAATTCTTTGAAGTTATTAAACATTAAGCCATGATGTTCTTTGTTTGTTTAAACGTTATCATTAGGAAAACAAAATCTGAACTGTTAACCCTAATGTGTTGTTAATGGCTGATGCGCATAATGCATTTATTGATTTTATATAATACTAGCTGTGCCCCGCGGTTTTATCCGCATTGCTCCGCTCCTGTTGGTCTTAGCATGATGAAATATAATAGCCCATAGCCTTCCTCGATAAATGGGCTATCCAAAACTGAAACAATTTTTCAAATCAGAGAGTATTTCATGACATAAGCGCGTTTAAACAAGAAAACAAATTCTTCAGCTTTATGATATTTTAATATAGATAGCTCATTAATAACTGTTTCTATAAGAAATAGTTATAGGTATTTAAATATTACTTAGTAATATTTAAATACCTATAATAGTCCGTCCGCGCGGAAAAATTAAGATTTATTTATTTTTACGTATTTTTCCGGGATAAAAAGTATCCTATTTTATGCCCAGGATAATAAGGTATAATTATACCAAGTTTCATCGAAATCGAACCATTAGTTTTTACGTGATGCCTTCACATACAGACAGACAGACAGACAAAAATTTTTTTAATCACATATTTGGGTTTGGTATCGTTCCAGTAACACCCCCTGCTATTTATTTTTTCAATATTTTCAATGTACAGAATTGACCCTTCTACAGATTTATTATATGTATAGATTTTTCCGGGATAAAAAGTATCCTATTTTATGCCCAGGATAATAAGGTATAATTATACCAAGTTTCATCGAAATCGAACCATTAGTTTTTACGTGATGCCTTCACATACAGACAGACAGACAGACAAAAATTTTTTTAATCACATATTTGGGTTTGGTATCGTTCCAGTAACACCCCCTGCTATTTATTTTTTCAATATTTTCAATGTACAGAATTGACCCTTCTACAGATTTATTATATGTATAGATTGGAACTGAAATAATACGACCACGGCAACGCAGCAACTTAAAATTTTGCTTTTCCCAATTTTTCCTTCATGTGTGGTATAAAACATTGCTTCGTACCAAATTTCAAGATTCTGTGTTCACGGAAAGTACCCTGTAGGTTTTTATTTCCTTGCGAATGTCAAAATTTGCGAAAATTCGCAGCATAAACGGCTGTATCTTTTGGTTGCACTAACTTATGTTAGGTTTTTATACTCTTAAGTGATATAACCGCTCTCTGTTATGGTTTCTGTTTTAAAATTCTGTTTCTGCCAGCACATTAAAGGATAAAAAAAAATCGTGATTTTTTACCTTTTTTTAACCTTTTTTTTGTCTCCAGCATAGTTTTTTCCATCTAACATGAATTAATATCAATGTTTCTCGTTGCCTAGGTAACGTAAACCCGGTGAACATTCCCAAGCAATGGATCACGATGTCCCGTGGCTGCCGCGACAGCGTGCGTCGGCAAATACAGATGGAGGTATCCGCTTCTATACAATACTTGGCGATGGGCGCTCATTTCTCTAAGGATTCGGTGAGTTACATTTGATATACAAAAAATATGTATTACACGTTACAATCGCAGAATGAAAGAATGTAACTTACTAATTGAAAAAAGATCACGATTTTTTGTGAAAAAATGTATAAAAAATACAATATCTCGGATACAATGAGTATCTCGGATACAATGAGTATCTCGGATACAATGAGTAATAGGGTAGATGAAGTCTAATAAAAGCCAAAAAATCGTGATTTTTTGTGAAAAGATACTCGTTTCTTGTGTAGATGAAGTTAATACTGCTCATGCTACCACTGCTTATTGTTAGTTCTAACATTTTTTTTTTACAAATTCTTTATTTAGAAAAAAATATTATTTTTGTAATGAAAATAATAGTGCTAAAACAACAATAGCAAATTTTCCTCTTTCATTAAAAAGTTGAGATAAGCTTGTTTGGACCGACCCAACCGTAATGAACAATCAAAAAATTCCTCTTCATAACAATAGTACATGTTTGTAAGTTTATTTATTTATTTTTTTTTCACAGATAAACCGTCCTGGCTTCGCCAACCTATTCTTCGAGGCTAGCAAGGAGGAACGCGAGCATGCCATGAAACTGATTGAGTATCTATTGCTGAGGGGAGAACTCACCAATAATGTGTCATCACTTATCAATGTTCGGGTGAGTGTCAAACTGACAAAAAAAGACGGGTTGCACTCCGGGAGTGCCGGCAGAAGTAAAAACTTGATTATTAACGTTGAGCATGTTTGATATTTTGGAATGGTATCCGTCTTACGCTTTTTCGATCAGGTCACGTGTCCTGACGCGAGTTTAAGATTTTATACCCATTACAGAAAAAGTGCTCAACGCCGCTAAAGAAGTTTTCACTTCAAAAAAATAAATAAAATAAAGCGGTAGTGGGTTTGATTCCCACCCGGTGCAAATATGAGTATTTTTTTTAATTATGTATATTTGTCAGCCATCTGGTTCCCGTAACACAAGCGACAGCTTAGTATGGGATCAGATCATGCCGTGTGTGAAAATTGTCCTGAAATATTTATTTATTTAAAAGGTTTATCTATTTATTTCCATAGGTATCTTATAATTTTTTTTTTCTCCAGGCCCCCGAGCGCAAGACCTGGGCAAGCGGTCAGGAAGCCCTCGAGGAAGCCCTAAAGATGGAGACCGAAGTCACTAAAGCCATCAGAACTGTTATCGTGAACTGTGAAGATGATAGGCAAGCGGCTGCTGGACAAGATAACAATGATTACCATGTAAGTATTATATTAATTGTTAGAAATAGAAATAGAAAGCGTTTTATTTGCCACCATGTAAAAAAAAATATAAATAATTTATTAGTAATATAATACACAAAACAGAAAAAAAAAGATAGCAATGGAGGCAAAAAGGACTCCCCGTCAGCAAAGCAACATCCATTATTTAAAATGTATTGCTGCACTGATTTTCAGAGGAGACCACGTGACTGTACAGATGCAATGATTCAGTATTAAATGATACATAGGTTAGATATAAATATAATACTAGCTATACCCCGCGGTTTTAACCCCTTTGCTCCGCTCCTGTTGGTCTTCACGTGATGATAAATAGCCTATAGCCTTCCTCGATGAATGGGCTATCTAACACCGAAAGAATTTTTCAAATCGGACCAGTAGTTCCTGAGATTAGCGCGGTCAAATAAACAAACTCTTCAGCTTTATAATATTATTAGTATAGATGTGCATAAAATTATATATATGTTTGTTTATCAGCCATCTGGTTTCCATAACATAACACAAGCGAAAAGCTTAGTATGGGATCAGATCGTGCCGTGTGTGAAAAATGTCCTATAATATTTATTTACTAGATTTCCGCCCGCGGCTTCGCCCGCGCTTCTAAAGGAAACCCGCATAGTTCCCGTTCCCGTGGGATTTCCGGGATAAAACCTATCCTATGTGTTAATCCAAGTTACCCTCTATATTATGTGTGCTAAATTTCATTGTAATCGGTTCAGTAGTTTTTACGTGAAAGAGTAACAAACATCCATACATCCATACATCCATACATCCATACATCTATACATCCTTACAAACTTTCGCCTTTATAATAGTATTAAGATTGCCTAAAATTCTTGATTAACTAACATTTACAACAATTTTCAGCTCGTCGACTATCTAACTGGAGAATTCTTGGAAGAACAATACAAGGGACAACGCGATCTCGCCGGCAAAGCGTCCACACTCAAGAAGATGATGGACCGCCATTCCGCTCTTGGAGAGTTCATCTTTGACAAAAAACTCCTTGGCATCGACGTTTAAGCCACAATAAAAAAAAAATTAAAAATAAAAACATGTTTAAATTTAGAACAAACCCCATGACGGGACTAGTTTTTTTTTATTAAAAAATTCAAACGTCATTCAGCCTGGCATAGACAATTTTTTTTAACATCTGTCAAATGTCATTTTGATTGTTACCAGTTGAAAATTTTATAAATAAAAAAATATAGGTTATGAAATGTTTAGAAATACGAAAGTGTAGTACAAATTAATTCGAATACAGTAAAGACATTTAAATGACAATCCATAGAAATGCGTAGATTGTGTTCTTACTCCATTTTTATTTGTGTTTTAATGTAAGTCGCCTAGAATAGCTATTATAAAATAGTGCGACGTCAGTAATATAGTTTTGTCAATTGTAATTTTTTAATAATAATTTATACTCCACCATAATGACTTTTATTTCCAAAATCCCACGATAGAAAAATAAATAACCTTTAATTTATAGTTTCTATAAACTTTGAGCCAAAAAAATCGAAATACATTCAACATTAAAATATAAAATTAAGAAACGATTATGACCACAGTTAATTGAAGTTAAAATTTTTCAGCCCAGAAAAAAAAAACCTTTATAAATCTAATCTGAGTTGACTTTTAACAGAATAATTTTTTTACAAGAATTTTAGTCGAAGACGATCGGCAAGCATATTACCTGCAAAATACTTGACTCAAAAATTCAATCAAATAAAAAAAATGATCATGGCTTTACTGTTTCCTGTTGCTCTAACAGAATTTAATATAGTTTTCAAGTAAATAATGATAAAAAAAAACAAATAAGCAAACAAAAAATATTTATTTCCTTCATAATTAAATTGATTCAAATTACATAATATATATTGTAGTGTATATCTAAATCATGTTTCTTAATGCTTTTCTGTCCAATTTTGTCCCGGCTCCTCTCGGTAACTTCTCCACAAATCGGATACCTCCCGACATTGTTACAGATGGCATCTACAAATAATAAATATCGACTATATAGTTCAGGATCCATCGCCCATTTTTGCACTTGATTACTATGAAGCTAATTTTCCGTGAGTAGCTTTATTTTGATGAGACGCCCAATAATTTCCTCGATTTACGAAAGTTGAGAACCATCAAAACATTTTATCCTTGTTACCTCTGTAAGCTACCACAATCGAGAGTTTCGTACAGGAAATTATTGAGCGTCTCATCAAAATAAAGCTACTCACGGAAAATTAGCTTGATAGTGCAAAAATGGGCGATGGATTCTGAACTAATAGTTTTGTTAGTTTAATAAATATTGTTCATTTCTCTCACATAGAAGAAATTAAATTAATGCGAGAAACAAACATGTGGCTTAGAGGGATTATTTCAAAATGTTAAGGCGCCCTTGTTCAAAATGTATGTTTCTAAATCATGGTTTTTGGATAGAAATCATCATATTTAAAATCCTAAAAAAATATATAGCACAGATAAACGTTTGATCTAGTGACTTTTTTGGATAAAAACACAATATTAAACATTTGACTCGATCAAAAAAAAATCAGAAGTAACATCGATTTTGAAAGCATAATCAGTTTTATGAGAATTAGGGGAACGCTATGTTTATGAAAATTTTACATTTCATTTACTAATCAGGTTTTACAGGGAAATTTTTGGATAGATTTATAATTTAGCCCTTATTTTTTTCTATATAAAATATAATACGTAAAATGCGACTCGCGCGCACCACGTCAGTGCCGCCAGAGTCCAGCCGGACGTCATCGAAGGAGGACCTGTGCTAGTTTTGCTCCCGACCACGTTGTAGTCGTCGCTCGCGTATTAGAACCGAGCGGCGAGTAAAACGGCGAGCACGTCACGGTATGAATAAATCAGTAGTTTGATTTTGTTAGTTATCCTAGGATTATTGTTGTAAATATAAATTAACTTCTTATTCTATACTATTAAGGTGATTGCAACGATCTGTTCCCAGCCAATATCCCGCTAGATGGCGCTGAATTCTACATTTCTAGTTTATTTGAGTTTTTGCGTAATTGGAATAGTCATCAAACCTAGGAATAGTCATGGCGGTTACTGAATATTATATTTTATTGAAATATGTTATATCATTGCCTTAAAATCCACCCAATTCGGTAAAATTATGCGTTTTAACATCTGTCATTGCATACAGGGTCGTTTACACACACAGACGTATACAAAAATGATAAAGATTTAACTCTAGATGGCGTGAATGTAAAGCGCGTCACACACGGTGAAGATACTACCTATAATATTTTATCTAATCTAGTAATATTTTATATTACAGTATCTTAAGGTATCCGGTATCAGCGTTCTGACCATCATTTTTCTTTTTTCGCTGTAGAACCGCCATCCTGTTACAAATGACCCACAAAGGAGAATGACCACGGGTGGTATCGGTAAAATTTTAGTTGTGCCACGTATTCGTTATATTGTTAATTCCTATTTGTATTTATAATGATCATATGTATCAATATTAAGTCTTAATTAAACCGGATAAATTGAAATAATAGTAAAAGTAAAAGTTTTTCTTTTGAAACATGTATGAACTTTCGCATTAGTAGGAAGTAGGATTGTTATAAAAATAAAAGTTATATTTGTTGGCGTAAACTATTTTATTGTAATTTTGGGAAATAAATAATGTCAAAATTGATTACCTACAATAAAACGCAGTTTTTTTTTATTACCTACATTACACTATTGTTTTTTTTTTATCAAAACATGTATTTGAAGTAGCAAATATGATATTATGCTGATCCAAGCATTTTCACTCAAAACTAATATCACTAATGATTTGTAAAAGTAAATTATTTCAAAATACATTTCATAACCAACAATTAAGAATAATTATTCATACAACAACAAATCAAAAACACTATTTACTATGGAAAAAAAACCAGGAAGGTGAAAAACATATTTATGATTTCGATGCACTCGACTTTTAGTAAAATAATAGGTAAAAATATTATTATGGTTTTGATCACAGACATATCTGTGGTTTTGATTTTAGCTACTAGTATCAGAAAGCTGCGTGTTCAATGCACGTCGGGGTCCCACAACTGTGGAGGAAGGAAGGTAGAATACCTCCATCGAATAAGTGAAGTTTCTCGACATACTCGATTTGCCGGCCGGCCTCAATGAAGATTGTCCGAAAGTTGTATATGTGCTCTGTAACGAAAAAATTTCGCTAGCGCGATTCAGAGTGAGGTGTCGTACAATATACCTAATGAAGTTTTTCATCTTTTTATTTTACTGCAAATACAAAATAAAAATTAAACAATGGTAATGTAAATTCTAAACAAACTACTACCAAAATACAATTAGAACAAAAATCATTTGACTTGTTTATTTCACCCAGAGGCCAGAGGCGGCTCGTGACAAAATTGTATAGGTGTTCACTTGAAATAAAACAACGAAAATACAATAGCGTTCGGGATGATTTATTACAAAAAAATGAGCACCACATTTTATAAATGTCTATAACACTAAAAATTACAAAGTACAGGCTATTTCAAAACGAATTCAATGACTAGGTATCAATAATTAGTAAATCACCGAATTTGCATTCGCGAGCGTAGGTATCCATAGTGTTTGTCACTGACGGTCACTGACCTCTATAACTTATAGTTATAGAGGTCAGTGGTGTTTGTTGTGTAAACATGTATGTATTTGAGTAGTTAGTAGCATATTATATTCTGAATTTCTGATCCATGCCTATTCACTCAAAACTAATAACACTAATGATTTGTAACAGTAAATTGTTTCAATAGGTAGGTATTTGAACATTTCCCAACAAGACGTAAGAATAATTATTCGTAGGTATACAAGATACAATAACAAATCTAATACACTATTTATTATTTTATTATTTACTAGCGGTCCGCCCCGGCTTCGCCCGTGGTACATGTTTACGTTTTCTCTCCATAAGAAGTAATAGCTAGAGAGCTAGCGCAAAGCTACCTGTATGTATTTGACCAGACCTGGATTTTTGTGTGTTGATTCCCCTATACCTACTATACATGAGATGAGGAGTCACTAAGCCCAGAGTGGTGGACGGGGCGCGCGCTTAGGTAAGACAGGTGGAAATTTTTGGCGAACTTTGAAACCATTTGACCACGTCTGCCATTTTGATATTTGAAAATAGATTATTATTACTATCGGAAAATAACAATGGCAGACCATTATCACGCGGATAACATTCTGGCAGACACTAATTATGAAAGTGCTGAAAAAAATACAATTTTGAAAGTATTTGACCAGATCTGCCATTCATATATTTTATTTATTAGGGTCTTAAAAACTTATTTTCGAAACGGCAGACATTTTCATTGCGTACAGACTTCAGCAGACAACAAAACTTTACAGACTTCAGCAGTCAACAAGACTTAGCTTCTACATGGTCAGATGTATATATGTATTACGTTCCCTGACCTTACATCAATGATTTACTTTATTAATGTTTTTATGGTCATTTACATTTAATTTTGAAAACTATGGAATAAAATTTATAAATTTGATGATACAAAACTAAATATACATTTGTAAAGAATCTCAAATATAAAGTTGTGTTGCAAATAACAAATCATCATTTAAATATTTAGTTTATTTCTTTATTTAAGAAACAATTAACAATTACAAAACAACATAAAAAAACACGCATGCATTTATTGAAATGTTCATTCATCATCACTATCGTATGGCGTTGTGTGACTCGTCTTCATAATCCATTGAATCGGATTCTGTAAAAGTAAAACGTAAATTATATAATAAAAGAAATGAGTCATTATAAACTTACCTAGTAAGGCAATGCCTTTGATGTCGCACGATGCCGCCGCGCCGCCAGTGTAGGTACTTCTGCTGCTACATGAAAATATGCTAGGGTTGCAACAAATGGGAAATAAAACAATTGTGATTATTACTATTATGATGTAATCATTTATTCATATTATGTACATTCAAAACAATTGCTATTATTAAATCTGATGTAATTATTTTTTCATAAATATATAATTATTATTAATTACATAATATATTGCACTGTGAAATATTTACGTATCACTTTATTTTTGATGTTCTTAATTGTCTTTTATAAAATTTAAGTGACGCATTCGCATTGGGATCAACAATCCGATAAGAAAAGAATGGAGACAACATATACATAGCTTTGATTTCAATTCTACAGATACAAAATATACAATCTATCTAAAATGATACAACGGATGTTTCCTGCGTTTTCTCGTCAAAATACTGAAACAACGTAATTATTGTATAGTAATTGGGCGTGAAAGTAAAAAAACAAATGAAAAGTGTTTTCCATATGATTATTTATTAAATTTACGCGATTAAGAATAATTTCAACGATACAATTTAGTAACCGAGAATTCAGAGGATTAAAGAAAATACCTGCCTGATCATTTTATCAAACTCTAAAAGAATTATGGTTATTTCGCATCACTCGGTTTATTAGTTTGGTAATAATTATTAAAGGTAGTTACAACCCTAGCCATTGAGTCGAACGGTAGGCAACACAATATCGACTTTGTGCGGGTACATATGGTACATTTCTTCTTGCTGTGAAGCGTAATTATTATTATTAAGATTTTTTAGGCTATTTTGAATCAGCTGTTCTAATTTAATTCTAGAAATTTATTAAAACGTGATTTTTTTAAAAGTATATTATGAGTTTATAAATACCTCAACCAATAGTTATTGTGTCCTATCCTCATTTCTTTATATCTTGGTAGTTAACTAAAGTGTTAAATTTACATAACCTCAACAACAACATTTACACTGCCACTGCACTAAAACTAAACTAACTAGCTCTCTAGCTATAAGAACCATCCTCGTACTTCAAGGGATATAATAAAAAAAGAATTATCGAAATCGGTTCAGCCGTTCTCGAGTTATGCGCTTACCAACACATTTTGCGATTCATTTTTATATATAAGACTAGCGGTCCGCCCCGGCTTCGCCCGTGGTACATGTTTACGTTTTCTCTACATAAGAACCATCCTCGTACTTCAAGGAATATAATAAAAAAAGAATTATCGAAATCGGTTCAGCCGTTCTCGAGTTATGCGCTTACCAACACATTTTGCGATTCATTTATATATATATACTAGCGGTCCGCCCCGGCTTCGCCCGTGGTACATAATATTTACGTTTTCTCTACATAAAAACCATCCTCGTACTTCAAGGAATAAAATAAAAAAAGAATGATCGAAATCGGTTCAGCCGTTCTCGAGTTATGCGCTTACCAACACATTTTGCGATTCATTTTTATATATAAGAAGACTAGCGGTCCGCCCCGGCTTCGCCCGTGGTACATAT